>JAOPHQ010004562.1:2500-160000 GCA_030340625.1 Merluccius polli
ACACATGAACAAAACAGAGGCCACATGTAACCAAAATGTCACCGTTGAGTTGAGGGGCAAAAGGATAAAATAGGAGCGTAGCAATATGCATCCGTCCATGACATGTTGGCGACTAACTAAAACTAATGCGCTGTCTAATGCCTGCAACACAGTAAGTCTTAAAGGTACAGTATGTCTTAAAGGTACATCATACAATTTCAACTGTTCCAGGCTCCCCCCGTGCACGATTAGGCCCCCAGTGTTTCAGAGCAGAGAATACTGCTTATTTTTTCATGATTTTGGAACATAATTTTTAGGGATGCACGATAACTTTTTTTAAACCGATACCGATAACTGATAACTTTCAGCTCCTAAAGGCTGATACCGATATCCGATATAAAACACGCTCATACATACACTCACCGGCCACTTTATTAGGTACACCTTGCTAGTACCGGGTTGGACCCCCTTTTGCCTTCAGAACTGCCTTAATCCTTCGTGGCACAGATTCAACAAGGTACTGGAAACATTCCTCAGAGAGTTTGGTCCATATTGACATGATAGCATCACGCAGTTGCTGCAGATTTGTCGGCTGCACATCCATGATGCGAATCTCCCGTTCCACCACATCCCAAAGGTGCTCTATTGGATTGAGATCTGGTGACTGTGGAGGCCATTTGAGTACAGTGAACTCATTGTCATGTTCAAGAAACCAGTCTGAGATGATTCGCGCTTTATGACATGGCGCGTTATCCTGCTGGAAGTAGCCATCAGAAGATGGGTACACTGTGGTCATAAAGGGATGGACATGGTCAGCAACAATACTCAGGTAGTCTGTGGCTTTGACACAATGCTCAATTGGTACTAATAAGCCCAAAGTGTGCCAGGAAAATATCCCCCACACCATTACACCACCACCACCAGCCTGAACCGTTGATACAAGGCAGGATGGATCCATGCTTTCATGTTGTTGACGCCAAATTCTGACCCTACCATCCGAATGTCGCAGCAGAAATCGAGACTCATCAGACCAGGCAACGTTTTTCCAATCTTCGATTGTCCAATTTTGGTGAGCTTGTGCAAATTGTAGCCTCAGTTTCCTGTTCTTAGCTGACAGGAGTGGCACCCGGTGTGGTCTTCTGCTGCTGTAGCCCATCCGCCTCAAGGTTCGACGTGTTGTGCGTTCAGAGATGCTCTTCTGCATACCTCTGTTGTAACGAGTGGTTATTTGAGTTACAGTTGCCTTTCTATCAGCTCGAACCAGTCTGGCCATTCTCCTCTGACCTCTAGCATCAACAAGGCATTTGCGCCCACAGAACTGCCGCTCACTGGATATTTTCTCTTTTTCGGACCATTCTCTGTAAACCCTAGAGATGGTTGTGCGTGAAAATCCCAGTAGATCAGCAGTCTCTGAAATACTCAGACCAGCCCGTCTGGCACCAACAACCATGCCACGTTCAAAGTCACTTAAATCACCTTTCTTCCCCATTCTGATGCTCGGTTTGAACTGCAGCAGATCGTCCTGACCATGTCTACATGCCTAAATGCATTGAGTTGCTGCCATGTGATTGGCTGATTAGAAATTTGCGTTAACGAGCAGTTGGACAGGTGTACCTAATAAAGTGGCCGGTGAGTGTATATATACACTCACCGGCTAAGAACAGGAAACTGAGGCTACAATTCGCACAGGCTCACCAAAATTGGACAATCGAAGATTGGAAAAACGTTGCCTGGTCTGATGAGTCTCGATTTCTGCTGCGACATTCAGATGGTAGGGTCAGAATTTGGCGTCAACAACATGAAAGCATGGATCCATCCTGCCTTGTATCAACGGTTCAGGCTGGTGGTGGTGGTGTAATGGTGTGGGGGATATTTTCCTGGCACACTTTGGGCTTATTAGTACCAATTGAGCATCGTGTCAAAGCCACAGACTACCTGAGTATTGTTGCTGACCATGTCCATCCCTTTATGACCACAGTGTACCCATCTTCTGATGGCTACTTCCAGCAGGATAACGCGCCATGTCATAAAGCGCGAATCATCTCAGACTGGTTTCTTGAACATGACAATGAGTTCACTGTACTCAAATGGCCTCCACAGTCACCAGATCTCAATCCAATAGAGCACCTTTGGGATGTGGTGGAACGGGAGATTCGCATCATGGATGTGCAGCCGACAAATCTGCAGCAACTGCATGATGCTATCATGTCAATATGGACCAAACTCTCTGAGGAATGTTTCCAGTACCTTGTTGAATCTGTGCCACGAAGGGTTAAGGCAGTTCTGAAGGCAAAAGGGGGTCCAACCCGGTACTAGCAAGGTGTACCTAATAAAGTGGCCGGTGAGTGTATATGACAATCCCTAAACAATGACTTAACATAATGGCAGAAATAAAATATTTAGTCAATCAACGTAGAATGAACCCAGATTGTAACCTAAACATGTTCTAATCTCATTCATTGAAAAATCTAAGGTAACAGGCAAATGACTGAATAGGACTCTCCCTTCTAATGTGTTGGTAGGCCTAATTTGTTTCATAAACATGAATAGACTACACTTAATAAGGGGCCGATCACACAGAACCACGTCAAGTGGGGCTGCTCTGTGCCCAGCGCCCAAAGTTTTCTCGTGGTCCACCTTCCAGAATGGCACTTGTATGCTTCCTTTTCAGGTTTTCGCGCATGGTGGTAGTGCTGCTGTGAAATGCCATATACATTTTGCATAGCGAACAAACGGCCGTTTTGTAGTCTGCTAATTTAAAGTATTCCCATACTTTGGAAGCTTTTGGTCTGGGGAAATCTCTACATGCATCCTCTTTGGTAGCGGACTGCTGCAGCCTCAATGTTTAAAAAAAAAAGCTGTAGGTGTTGACAGGAGCCGACCAATGACGAGAACCAAAAGTGACGTAGTTATATTGAAGTAACACAATGTTATAACGAATTGAATTGAATGACTTGTTTGAGAAATAAACACAGAAAAACCCACAAAAAAAACATGCAGCGATTAAACATATTGACGTGGATGATATTAAGTCATCGATGACGATGAGCACTAGAATGTAGCGTGTAGACCATACTTGCCGACCACATTGCCGCTGTTTAGACGGAGAAAAATGTCTCTCTTTGCATTGCTATCTCACAACTGTTTTCAAATTGCGATTTGATAATCAAAACACTTGTTTTGGTCATATATATATATATATATATATATATATATATATATATATATATTAGAGATGGGCATAGATTAAAATATTTAATCTAGATTAATCTAGACTAATCTTGAAATTAATCTAGGTTGTCGAAGGTGTCCATAATATGTGTTTGCTACCTAAATAATGACTTATATTACCTGAATAATGACTTATATTACCTAAATAATGACTTATATTACCTAAATGACTTATATTGCCTAAATAATGACTAAAAGTGGGTCTGCGCGATTGTTGAGCAGGGGGGGGGGTGCTACCGGAGCTTTTTGTTGAACGGGAGGTGCTACCGGAGCCTTCAGTTGCTGAATTGTTGAGCGGGGGGGGTGCTACCGGAGGATTTCGGTTCGCGTTAATATCCGATAAAAATCTTGCGTTATCGCAGCCGATAACACCGTTATCGGCCCATCACTAATATATATATATATATATATATATATATATTAGTGGTGGGCATAGGTTAATTTGTTTAATCTAGATTAATCTCACTCTAATCTTGGAATTAATCTAGATTAATCTAGATTAAAATGGCTCATTTGAATTCCTATATTCATAATATGGTTGTGCTACCTAAATAATGACTAAAAGTAAGTCTGCGTGATCGTAACCCATCACTGACCTACAACCGACGGGGGGGGGGGGGGGGTGTGCGCGCGATCGTAACCCATCCAGGACCTACGACCGACAGGGGGTGGGTGGGTGTCGCCGGGCAGAGGACGCAGCCGTTCCGCAGCGCAGCCGTTCTGCGGCGCTTACCTTCCTTGGTGGAGATCCGGTATGGACCCAGCTCTAGGGTTGGCTGACTGACATCACGATGGAGAGCCACCATCGTGATGCCACGCCCCCCTCATCCGACACACTAATCCTATAGTCTCTTCTATAGTTATTACCTAAAAACTTTGCAGGGATTGCTCTGTAAATAAATTGAAAATATAACTAATGGTCCATATAAAGTGCTGTAAGTTAACTAGGGCTGCCCCCTAATAGTCGGCTTAGTCGAATACGTTTTCATTAGTCGAGCAAAAAGTAAAACATAAAAATAAGAAGGCATGAGCATCGCAAACCGAATACATCCGTGGTCGCAACAAGCCCTGATTTAACTCATCGCTGCAGGCATACTGACCAATACACCTGGGCAAGTAAACACCTGGGCAGGTAGACACCGCTAGACACACAGGACTCATACCGGTGATCGCGGCTTTAGTTCCCCGTGTCTGATCGCTGTAATTCGGAGCGTGAATATCGGTTGAATATCTAATATCTTTCTAACTTTAAAAACACTTTAGTATTCTTTAAAACGATAGTCGCACATCCCTAGTAACTATGCCGTGAAGGTGAACCCTCCCGGACTCCGCTATTAACATGAACCGCTCCGCCGAAGGAGCCGCACATCCACACGCACCGGACACCAAAATACAAACATGTTTTCCATTTGATTGCTTTTAAATAAAGTTGTGTGCAGCTATATGGTAAATACGAATATTAAAAGTATTCATGTCTCCTTCCTGGTCCAGAACCGCTTGGTCCATGCCGTTAATAGGCGGCCCGCTTCGTGGGCCGCCTATTAACGGCCCCGCCCCCCGACGACGATATCATCGTCCATCACGATGTTTTACTGTAAACATCGTCAACTGCCAATTTAAGGGACATCGCCCAACCCTACGCAGCTCCCAACCAAACTTTGAGAATAGATTAATGGCAATATTTTTTTTATCACGCGATAAGTCTCGCGTTATCGCAGCGCGTTAACGCCGATAACGGCCCACCACTAATATATATATATATATATATATATTAGTGTTGGGCATAGATTAATTTCTTTAATCTAGATTAATCTAACTGTAATCTTGGAATTAATCTAGATTCATCTAGATTAAAATGGCTCATTTGAATTCTGTCGAAGGCATTCATAATATGCATGTGCTACCTAAATAATAACTAAAAATAAGTCTGCGCGATTGTTGACCGGAGGGGGAGAGGTGCGCGATTGTTGATGGGGGGGCGATTGCTGACCGGAGGGGGAGAGGTGCGCGAATACGGACGTTTATCATCTTTTTTTAAATATATATTTTTTAAGAGGCCCCTGATTGGCCGAGGCCCCGGGCTGAAGCCCAGGTAAGCCTAGATTAAAGTGGCTCATTTGAATGCTGTCGAAAGGCGTGCATAATGTGTTTGCTACCTAAATAATGACTTACAATACCTAAATAATGACTGAGAATAGGTCTGCGCGATTGTTGAGCATGGGGGGGGGGGGGGTGCTATCGGAGGAATATAGTTGTGCGCGATTGTTGACGCGGGGGGGGGGGGGACAATAGATTAACGGCGATATTTTTTTATATATTTATAAGAGTCTCGCGTTATCGCAGCGCGGTAACGCCGATAACGGCCCATCACTTAGTGGTGGGCATAGATTAATTTGTTTAATCTAGATTCATCTCACTGTAATCTTGGAATTAATCTAGATTAAAATGGCTCATTTGAATTCTGCCGAAGGCATTCATAATGTGTGCTACCTAAATAATGACTAAAAGTAAGTCTTTGAGAACGGGTTTCTCAAGCCAGGTGGCGCATTAGACCAGGGGCTCATCTCCTGTTTCCAAAATGCGCTATCATTTTGTGACACGAGCCGTTGCTGAACCGCGTCAATTTCTACAGAGCAGATTGACCGGGCAGGAAGTGAAATAGTAAAAGCCATAGAGCATCCGGTCAATTTTCAAAATAAAAACACCCTCCCGATCGAACACAGCCACAAATCGTTGTCGTTTATAACTGACTTTGTCTATAGGCTACAGCACAACACATTAGGACATAACAACAATAAACAACACTAAATACATAGACGCAATACAAGACGCGTGGTCTTGTAGTTCTCGTGTGATCCCGCGAGTCCAGCCACCTTGCAGCGCGTAACCGGGCAGAGGATGCAGCCATTCCGCGGCGCAGCGGCGCTTACGTCCCCGGTGGAAATCCGGTATAGACCCAGCTCCCAACCCAACTTTGAGAATAGATTAACGGCGATAATTTTTTTATCGCCCGATAAGAGTCTCGCGTTAACGCAGGACGTTAACGCCGAGCTGGGTCTATACCGGATTTCCACCAAGGAAGGTAAGCGCCGCGGAACGGCTGCGCTGCGGAACGGCTGCGTCCTCTGCCCGGCGACCCCCCCGTCGGTCGTAGGTCTGGGCAGTGGCGCCTTAATGCACGGGCTTACCTGGGCTTCAGCCCGGGACCTCGGCCAATCAGGGGCCTCTTAAAAAACAATCACGCCCCCGCCCCCCTCATCTAGATTAATCTAGATTAATTCAAAGATTATAGTTAGATTAATCTAGATTAAAGAAGTTAATCTCTGCCCACCACTAATATATATATATATATATATATATATATATATATATATATATACCTGCGAAACCACAGGCCCTGCTCAGTCCCGCTCCTCTGCTCCTGCAGGAGGTGCAGGCTTCCCGGTCGGAGGGGGAGGTGGAGGAGGAGGAGGAGAGCTCCGACAGCCGCAGCGCCAATGAGGACGGCAGCGACACCAAAGACATCGACCAAGACAACCGTAGCTCCTCCCCTAGCATCCCCAGCCCTCAGCCAGGCAACGAGAGCGACTCAGATTCCTCCCCACAGCAGAGTGGCCCTCAGGCCGCTGTCCTGCCGGCCTCAGCTGACCAGCAGGTCCCTCCCCCCGCTGCTCAGGTCCCCCTCCCCCGCTCCACAGCCCCCCCCAGAGTCCCTCCCCCCACAATGCTCCTCAGCTGTCCTCCACGGCTCCACCCACCGGCCTCATGGGCACCTCCCTCCACGCTCTTCCCTTCCCACCCCCTGGCCCGCCCCCTGTTGCCCAGTGCTTTCCTCCTCCGTCTCTTCAGGCTCCGCCCTCGGTTGTCCCCCTCCTCCCTGGCCAGGCTCTGCCTCACGGCCCCCCACTTCAGGTCCCCCTGCACCTGCCCCCATCTCACTTCTCCCGGGAGGCCCTGATCCCACAGCCCCCTCCATCTGTACCCCAAGCCAAGCCTCCTCCCACCACCCCCATTCCACCCTCGCTCAAACAGTCCCCCCACCTGTCTGCGACGCATTTCACCCAGATGCCCACCAACCTGCCCCCCCCCCCCAGCCCTCAAGCCTCTCAACGCCCTGCCCAACCAGCACGCCCCGGGCGCCCCCCCCGCCCCCCCCTCCAGCTCATGCAGAGCCTCCCAGCAGCCCAGCTGGCCGGCCTCCCCCACCTGCAGACCCACCCCAGAGGTGGCCATTCCTCTCACCTGCCCAGTGCCAACACACACGCGGTCTCTGCTTTGGCTCAGTCCAGCCACAACATAGGCTCCACCCCAAGCCACAACACAGGCTCCACCCCAAGCCACAACACAGGCCCTGCCCCCAGCCACAACACAGGCCCTGCCCCCAGCCACAACACAGGCCCTGCCCCCAGCCACAACACAGGCCCTGCCCCCAGCCACAACACAGGCCCTGCCCCCAGCCACAACACAGGCCCTGCCCCCAGCCACAACACAGGCCCTGCCCCCAGCCACAACACGGGCCCCGCCCCCAGCCACACCACAGGCCCCACCCCCAGCCACAACATAGGCCCCGCCTCCAGCCACAACATTGGCCCCACTCCCAGCCCCAACATAGGCCCCGCCCCCAGCCCCAACATAGGCCCCGCCCCCAGCCACAACATAGGCCCCGCCACCAGCCACAACATAGGCCCTGCCCCCAGCCTCCATCCATCCTTCCCTCCTCACTCTTTGAGGCCCAGCGCCCCCACCAGCGGCTCACATGGGTCACATGTGAACATTAAGGAGGAGCCAATGGATGAGCTGGAAGAGGCAGAGAGCCCACCTCCTCCGGTCAGCAGTCCCTCGCCAGAGCCCACTGTCGTCAACATTGCCAGCCACGCAAGCCAGTCTGCAAGGTACGTTGATGACACTTGCACTCTAACTGATTATACCTTATCCATTATCAAAGAATAACATTGAAAATGGCACACTGCAATCTTTTTAGATCCAGTTCCCTTTTTCTATTTATAAAAAAAAAATTATATATATATATATATATATATATATATATTAGAGATGGGCATAGATTAAAATATTTAATCTAGATTAATCTAGACTAATCTTGAAATTAATCTAGGTTAATCTAGATTAACGTGGCTCCTTTGAATGATGTCGAAGGTGTCCATAATATGTGTTTGCTACCTAAATAATGACTTATATTACCTGAATAATGACTTATATTACCTAAATAATGACTTATATTACCTAAATAATGACTTATATTGCCTAAATAATGACTAAAAGTGGGTCTCCGCGATTGTTGAGCGGGGGGTGCTACCGGAGCTTTTTGTTGAGCGGGGGGGGCGGTGCTACCGGAGCCTTTCGTTGCGCGATTGTTGCGCGGGGGGGGGTGGTACCGGAGGATTTCGGTTACGCGATATATCGGCGATAAAAATATTAAGAGTCTCGCGTTATATATATTTATTTATTTTTTTTTAAAATTTATTAATTATTTTTTTTATATCTGTTATAAAATGTATCTGTAGTAAAGATTACAAGAGTAAGCAGCACTACTTTAAAAGGTTACTCAATCTTCTATGTACACATGTGTTTTTTGTTCCTATCAGGTTTATTAAACACTGGGACCGTGGCTACAACTCCTGTGCAAGAACCGACCTGTTCTTCACGCCGCTTGCTTCCTCTAAGTTGGCCAAGAAGAGAGAGGAGGTTGTGGAAAAATCCCGGAGAGAGGCAGAGCTCAACGCTCGACAGGAGCGAGAGAGGGAAAAGGACAGGGAAAGAGAACGAGAGAGAGAGGCTGACAAAAATGCTGTGAGTGAATGTTTCACTTTTCTGGTTTCCTCAGTGTGCTTCATTTGAGTTGCATGTAGATATAAATGTTTACGTTACAGTACACACATGTAGTGTGAAGATTTACAGTGTTTCCCACAGAATTAGATTCTAGTTGTGGTGGTTGCCTTTTTAATGTTTATTTATTGAGAACAATAACAGCCTTAACTTTGGCATTGTAGAAACAATATACAGCACTGCATATAAAATAAATATTTCAAAACATTATTTCAGCACCTCTTGAAAGTGTTATATTAAGTACTGTATTAAATATAATATAATAATAATTTTAATATAAAAAAAGAAAACGGTCAGGTGACGCAACATGGCTGCGACTCTCTCTCTCTCTCTCTCTCTCTCTCTCTCTCTCTCTCTCTCTCTCTCTCTCTCTCTCCTCCTGTCCCCCTCCCGTTCCTCCCTCTTACGTTGACTACAGCCCTAGCATTACAATTTCATTATTACAATACACCATTGGCATTAATCTGTATTTAGATTATCTAGGTAGATTAAAGTTTTACGCCTCAAATGGAGGACTAATATGCGCTACTAACTGGCGTGACTCATGTGTGAGTGAGCCAGTTAGTCACTAACTAACTTTAGAACAGTACATTAGTCACACATCAATGGAAAACATTTATTCCTATTAAAGGTACACTGTGTAGAATTTAGTGGCATCTAGTGGAACAGACTTGGCAGAAATTGAATATAATATTCCTAATTATGTTGTTCATTAGTGTGTAATGACCTGAAAATAATAATCGTGTTTTCATTCGCTTAGAATGAGTCATTTATATCTACATGGGGAGCGGGTCACGGAGGCCACCATGTTGCACCGCCATGTTTCTACAGTGGCCCAGAACGGACAAACGTCTCTAGAGAAATAAAGCCTACACCATTGCATATTGTTGTTGAGACTGAAATAGGTTTGTTGGTGAACGTTTAGTAGCTGGCCCGGGTGGGCGGAGTTTCCCTGCGTTTAATATGTTTTACAATAATGTCCGCCCGCCAGGGATGATTTCAATAGCAGTTTATCTAGTTTTAAGTGTTTGTTTTTTTAAGTTAAAGATATTGGATATTCAAAAAATATTCACGCTCTGAATTAGCGATGTGACATGGTGAATTAAAGACACGATCATTGGTATGAGTCCCGTGTGTCTAGCGGTGTAAACCTGCTGAGAAGACGGGGCTTCCAAGCGTAACGGTCGGGACTCCTTTCTATAGAGCCATCGTTTGGTCATGTTTCTACACAATAGGCAAAGTACCCTGCTCTAAACAATAGCCCAACTAAAGTGCAATTAAACTGGATATGTCTCTCGTTACAAAATGTTCGCTATTTAGAAGTGTAACCCGCTAGCTCTACAACAGTACATTGTAGTGTATCCCGCCAGGAATGTCCCACCTTCTAAACTGATTGTGACATTTATAGCAGCATAGCACTACTGTGGTGGTGTATAAAAGAAGCACATCAATATAGCAGTTTATGGCATCTGAAAGTGGGTTTTTTTAAAGTTGGAAAGATATTGGATATTCAACAGATATTCACACTCCAAATTAGGGATGCACCGATTTATCGGACGTACATAGGTATCAGCCGATATTTGCATTGTTGACTGCCATCGGCCTATCGGCAAATAAGATGACATGTGGCAGTGGCCGATGTTTATCTGTTTTGTCACATACATTTTGTGTTGGTTATTTGCGGTCTGACTTGCCGTTTGGGAGAAGATCCAACAGGTGGTAGCTACTATAATACCACCTAGAGCTTTGACTCTCAGCCCCAACCCAACACCCAACCCCACTCGGGTCGGGCTCGGGTCGACCCAAGTGAGGGTCGTTGGAATGGGAGAGGTGAGGGTATTCAGTTTGTTATCTGCAACCTCACTGCTAGATGCCACTAAATTGTACACAGTGTACCTAAGTAAACATTGATATCTATAGCTATATATCAGACGTATATAGCTCTCTTCTCTGCCATGGGGAAAGTGTGCATAAAATTCCGTAATATAAATTTGCGCGTACTCGAGGCAGAAATTTTGATTCAAGGATTTTTTTATCCTCAAATTATTTGAGTTATTCGAGTAATCGTTTCCTACATTCGAATTGATTTTATTCTGGAATTCCAGCCAGCCGTCTTCTCTGCGGGGAAAAGCCAACAATCCTTCCTGCGCACGATCACTAAGTGTGGAGAGGAGGGGCTTTTCACAGAGAGGAGGGGCTATTCACAGAGAGGAGGGGCTATTCACAGAGAAGAGCGAGAGTGGGGCAAGGAGGGGCTGATGCGCTGCGCGCAGCTCTACATTGGAATATGATTTAAAAATAAATAAATAAAAAAATCAATATGTGGCAATATGGCAATGTTAATATTGTGGTGGTCCGCCACAAATAAATCAGTTTGGGAAACACTGGTTTACATTACATTTAATTTAAATGTGTGTGTGTAAATGTACATTTATGACCATCTCACAATTGTCACCCACAGAGAGTCTCCAGCTTGTCCCATGACAGTCGCGTCAGTGATGCCCAGATGTCCGCCCACAGCCACATTCGCTCCTCCTTCGAGCAGCCACCCACCACAGTGGCAGCTGTGCCCCCCTATATCGGGCCCGACACGCCGGCCCTCCGCACACTAAGCGAGTACGCACGGCCCCACGTCATGTCCCCCACCAACCGCAACCACCCCTTCTTCATGTCCCTGAGCCCTGGGGAGCCCCTGCTGGCCTACCACATGCCCGGCCTGTATGGCGCAGAGCCCGGCCTCCGGGAGCGAGAGCTCAGGAACATGCGGGAGAGGGAGCTCCGTGAGCGGATGAAGCCCGGCTTCGAGATGAAGCCCCCAGAGCTGGAGGCCATGCACCCCTCGGCCAACCCCATGGAGCACTTCGCCCGGCACGGCGCGCTGGTGCTCCCGCACATCGCCGGCCCGCCGCATCACTTTGCGCCCTTTCACCCGGGGCTGAACCACCTGGAGCGTGAGAGGATGATGATGGCCAATCAGCAGCTGCGGCCGGAGCTGAGCTACGCTGAGCGGCTGACTGCTGAGAGGCTCCACGCCGAGAGGATGGCAAATGTAGCCAGCGACCCTGCTGCCCGGCTGCAGATGCTCAACGTGACACCGCACCACCATCAGCACTCCCACATCCACTCCCACCTCCACCTGCACCAACAGGATCCCCTCAACCAAGGTCTGATACACTCAACTGTTTATTTTCTGTGTACATGTCAGTGTTTTCCCCTAGTATCTCTTCAGGCCTGGTGGTATGCACCAAAAAAAAACCTAAACAGACATGGGCTGGCATATTGGCACGGTCAGCTTCGGTCAGATGGCGCAGCAGGCCGTCTGCAATTTGCGTTCAAATTTGTGTTCGCTTGGTATACTCAAGACTTTAAAATTGATCACAAGGAGAGGATGACTTAATAAGCTGCAATTATTGAATAAATATAAGCTGTGTAACCTATGGCCTTTGCAAAACAGCACACCATGAACACTGTATGATTCATTGTTGCATTTTATCTTCCTTGGCTTGGAGAATAATTGTACCATGGAAATTTTGCCACATGAGGCCCATTTATTGAAATCTTCATGCAGGCCCCAAAGTGCTCTCCTTGCAGCTTGTTTCCTGTCTTTTGTCTTTATTGAGTAAATACTCAAATTTAAGGATAGATGTATTGCTATCAAAAGAAATTATGAGTGTGAGTTGTAGCCTGGTACCCTATTCATGGTGCAGAAACCATGTTCACACTACCCACAGGAACTTTTTGCGCATTGACAGCAAGCTTGCTCAGGCAGGGATAGAGCTCACCAAGCACATCAATAAAAAAATGTCCAGCTTTAAACGCCATTACGGTAACCAGCTTACAGAAGACAGTTGAAGTGACGGATGCGATAGATCCATAGGCTAAATCCAACCATAACATTAGAAAAGAACCAATGTTAAAAATAGTGGATGGATGTTGAACAAATATTCATGCTCCGTAATAAAGCGATCTAAAGCTGGAAGCGAAAGACATAGTCAGCGGTCCAAGTCACTGTGGGTCTAGCGGTGTCAACTGATGGAACCTGACCGGGGATTACCTCTCTATTCCCCCACCTCAACACCATTACTTCGGCTCTTCAGTTTTAATCTAACACTACTACACCCCTCGCAGACTGTCCCATTAGTTCTCCGCTTAAGATCGCTTTATTACGGAGTGGGAATATTCAATATCTTTCTTACTTAAACTTGGTTTGTGGCGATGGATCAATCAACAGTTCTTGACATAAAGTTGTGTTGATGTACTCCCTTGTGTTGCATACAATTACACCAATCAACTGCTTTCAAAACAAGACTGAGATAAGTTAACAGCTCGTTCAGATCTTTTTATAAAAATAGTTGAAATGATATGGCCGTTGCGGCACTTGCCTGTCAAGGTTTTTTCTTATATGTTGGTCTGTCATCAGATCTAACATGAAATGTATTTGGTTTTATTTGGTTATTATAATGGTTATAATTGGTTATTATTTATTTAGTATTTGGTTATTATAATGCACATGAGCGACGATCTAACTAGTCAACACATAGGGTGCAGCCCTACTTAGTAAACATTTGAAAGTTATGAAACTGTCCCGTCATCCATCTGGGAAAAGAAGGATAAAGACTCTGACTAAAACGCTACAGTATGATGCCTTCTCGCTCTCTGATAGCAGTGGCACTCACATCGCATCAAAAGTTTCCTAGGCAATGGCATGATTATTGATTTCCACATGAATGGATATTTGGCGTTATTACGATGGCCTGGCGGCCTGCGAGGCCATGTACAATGTGTACAATTATAGGGGAAACACTGCACGGAAGGTACCCTCCACCCTATCTTCCAAGATAATTTAATGTCTCGCACCATCAAAATGTAGGTATGTAGGTATGGTGATAGTTGTATTGCATTCTTGTATGCTAGGTGCTAATTCCAGATAGCACCTAGAGATCATCATCATGGGTAATGATCTCCCTTTTAGATAAAGAAAGGATTTACATGTTAATATTTATATTATTATATACCATATATTATTTTGTAAAATATTTTGTAGTATAAGAAAACGTCACAGCTGACGACTAGTGAAAAAACTGGAGGTGGACTTGTGTGAATTGTAATGCTAACCCTAACCCTAGTATTGATCATTAAAGTCTGTGTAAACCAAAAAGAAATGAGTTTGTCACACTGTAGAAAAATGTGTTATTAACCACCCAGCCAAATTTGAATGATTAAAGTATATACCAAGTATACCAAGTATATGAAATTAGGATTTAAAATCGTGAAAAAATAAGCATTATTCTCAGACGCTGGGCTTCCGCTGAAGGTACTAAACCACGTCCATTTCCGCACGGGGGGGTGGAGCCTCTCACAAATGTCAAATAACGCTCAAACTTGCGATTGAACTGCAGTCTGGTTGTTAGGGGTTAAAATCCTGAACACAAAATGGTGAAATGGTGTTTTCAGCAATGACTTTCTAACGTGTGTAATGTGTTTAGAAACAAATCTCAGAATTTGCTTTACAAGGTCTTTAACTGAGGTGTGCTGTCATGCAGCTGATCTGTGTATTCTCTAGTCTTACATTAATGTGACATTATTTGGTCTTCAGGCTCTTCTCCACACCCTCTGGATCCCATGGCAACGGGACCCCGCCTGGCCCGTTTCCCTTTCCCCACGGGCCCAGTTCCCAACCCATTACTTAACGATCTCCCTCATGACCATGACATGCTACGCCACCCACTGTTTGGTAAGTAACCGTAGCAACCAAACAGACCAGGGCCATGCATTTATAAGTCCTGTTCCTTGAAGTTAAATGTGCTGCTGTTGTTGTGTTTCTTGTCTCTTTCCAGGCGTTGCATATCCACGAGAGATGCAGGGCCAGATCCCCCAGATGTCTGCTGCTCACCACCTGCAGGCCATGCATGCTCAGTCTGCAGAGCTGCAGAGGATGGCCATGGAACAGCAGTGGCTGCACGGGCACCACCACTTACACGGTGGCCCCCTACCTGGCCAAGAGGATTACTACAGGTGTGTGCATGGCGCCATGGGACATTAAAGTTGTACTGATTTGTGGTTAGCTAATACTAGTCTGTGCATGCAGCTTATTGGAAATCCTCTTGCCCACATCACAGCCACATCATTTTCTGAATGTTTCTCTTCAACCATATTATTATTTACCTTTTGCATTAACTGTTGTATCTTACTAAAACTATGCTATTTTGTTATCTCAGCCTTTATTTGTCTGTTTTGTTTGTTTTCCCTCACAGCCGTTTGAAGAAAGAAGGTGACAAGCCATCCTGAGTTCCAGATGGTGCCGCTAAAACTCCACCCTAACAGAATCAAGTATAATTTTCAGAGACTGTAAACTTTTTAAAGTGTCTGTGTGTCCCTTTGTTTTAATATATTTAAAATAAGAATTCTTGTCTGTCTATATGTTTATTCCTTGTTCCAGCACTTAATGGGATTGTCAAGAGGTGTGTCTGAGATTTTCTTACCAATAGTCAGTAGTGTTAAGACTTTATACTGCCATAATCATCTAATTTATTGTTATTTTACTTCAGCAGAAATGTGCGGTATTAGGGTTGGCAGCTTATCGCATACATCAAACTTTGATATGCAGTATGATAGAATTGCTTATGAGGCTCTTGGCTAGCAAGGTTGCTATTAACACAGCTGATGAACATTGGTAGTAATATGAACTTCTCATTAATTTTTAAATGGTCTTGTGTAAATTGACATTTTAAATCAGTGTTTGAATGACTGGCCTAACAACCTAGCATGACTGTCTTCACATTTCCGAAACTAGAGTAGCAAGTTGCGATGTTGTCATTAGACTTGGAAAAGTATACTAGATGGATTTTATTCTAAAACTGCAAAATATTTGTCTAAATTCAAAAAATTTATATTTCAAGGTATCTTTTCACAGTGTAACCTAAGCTTTTATTCACTTTGAGACTGTAAATACTACATGTGTAATAGTCTATATTACCAAGCATTATCGATATAGGTTTAATATTCTATATTAAGTATTATTGATCTTACTGTAGGTGTAAACTCTTGCCCCTAAATTTGGCACATTTAAAAAAAACAAACATTAGCTGAATACAGTATAGTGTTATAAAATAAGAGGATTGTAAATTATAAGCTATGATCTGTGTCACTTTGCACCGTGATATTAAAAAAACGTATTCTGATGTTTTTATGAACACAACAGTGAGATAGAGAACAGAGCCCAATGATGAAGTTAACATGCATTTTAAACACCCTGTTCCCTGTTTCAAAATTCAATATTTATGTGAAATAAGAAACAAAAATATTGCATAATTATTTCAATAAATATTTCTGCAATGACAACTCGTCTGTGGTTCTATTTGTAATTTAACAAGAAATTGGTACTGTTTTAACTAGAAGCATTTTCTTATTGCATACATATCAGGCCTTCTACGAACTCTACTCTACAAGTTGACAATTTAAAAAATAGAAAGCTTTGACCATTAAGGTTTATTAAACAAAAATATTATTTCGCAAATCTCAACATGGCAACATCCTGCATTGGCCTACTAAACTGCACACACACGCTTAATCAAAAATCTTACACCTACCTTATACTTTCTGACAACATTCTCATGAACCAGCCTAACATTTAACAAGCTAAACTTAAGATGACTTATTAAGTGTTACTAACTTTCTTATTGCATTTTGACATTCTTGGCAAATATAATACATAAAGTGTAAAGTGTGTACATTATTATTTCAACTCAAAACATGAGAACAAACCAGTATTGCATGTTAGAATATTAGGCACATGATATTAACATTAACTACCAATATTTACTAGTAAATAATCCATATTAAATTCCTAGAATTGTTAAACGAAACAGATTAAAAGATTTGATCCATCATCAGTAGTAATGTATTGCATGGAAGCGTTTATGTTGCTGGACCAAAGGGAATTCTTCGTTGTAGTTCTGTCAAGGCCCATCCTTAGCGGGGTCCCTAAGAACATAGTGTCGCAGGTACTGGATGGCTGATATTGCGCTCACATTTGCCAGCAAAGCTAAATGGCATAGAAGAAGTCAAAATCAGGTAATTTATTCAATTTGATGTGTTCAAAATGTAAGGAATTATTTAATTAGTGAAAAATAAATGATATCTAAAACATGAATAAATATGATGTATTTGATATAAGCAGTTTTGTTCATACCTGCTTTCCAAGCATCTGTTGCATGCGGATCCGTGGATTTCAGTACCCACGAAGCGATGGCAATGCACACCAAGCACATATCTGACTGCTTCAAGGTGGAAAATAGGCCTTCTTTCTCTTAAAATGGACATAAGTATACAGTGGCATTCAAATTTGGATGAATCAATGTTATGATTATGCAACCAATGTTATTCATATTTACCTGATAATGAAACTGATGTCGGCATACATTTCAACATCTGCTGGTCAGCTGCCAGCTCTCTGAATAATTGGTCGGGAAAAGAGACAAACCTTCTTTGAAGGGACAGTGTGATGACTGCATTGGCTCCCTTGAAATTGGTCCTGGGAAACACCCAGGGCCCAGACCTTTGACACCAGCTGCTGCCACGGTCATGGAAGTGTATTTTTCTGATGGAAAACCAGCTGTTGAAACGGCTAGACCACCCTCTCTTGTTGAACAGAGCTTCAGCTGCTGCTGCAGATGAAGAGGCAGAATCAACACCATGAAAGGGAGCGTGAGATACAACCCCGACTGGAAGGGGGTCACTCTCTACGTCAACATGGATCGCTTTTGGATGGAGATAGTCTACTTCTGGGAATGTGAGATCTCTAACAGAGGGATGGGAGCATATGAAGATGGGGATAGGTTTTTCCTTGATCCATTGGGAATCTTGGACAGACAGGAGTGAACCCTCAGATCCATATCGGGAACAAATGCAGTCGCACAAAGTCAGTGATTGGTTGGCATAGATACCGATAGTCCTAGAGTCATTATCTGTCTTGCTCTCTTCAAAAAGATACTCAAATACTTCAGGGAAGGATATTTGGTAATTCTCGTCCAGTATATCAGTGTTGGATAGAATAGTTGAGAGTGTTCTATCTATGAGAACGTCATTCACTTTTATCAAAGGGATCTTCTGCATGGAAAGATCAGTTATATGGAGTACGCTATTATCTACGTTTTCAAGTTTTGGTTTGAAGGGTGTGTCTTTGTCAGTGCTGGTGAGAGCTTGGACATTATGCATGCCTTTGCTTTTCTGTATCCCTCTCACATGTGCCGTTTGACCAGCTGGGAAACTATTAAAGGAGTGTGGGTCATCCAAACTTTGCTCTACACTTGTGCCTTCATTAACTGGCGTTGTGTTTTCCACTGAGTCACGTGTGGAAGAGGCAGCTGTGCTTTGCATGTGAAGGTTAGTGTCCAGAAGGTCAGGACTCGTGTCTCTACTGCTGCCGAGCAGCTGCCAGTATTCCTCATCCAACTCAGAGGAAGTGGAAAAATCACAGCTTGAGCGATCTGGCTTAGAGTCATCAGGATTGGTGAAGTAGTCCGAGTCTGCAGTGTGTGACGGATCCACCGAAGCGATATCAGTGTTGTCTGACGGATCTACCGAAGTGGCATCAGACCACAGACATTCCACAGTATCCTTCTGGGGCTTGGTGTCTGTCTGCATGTCTGGGTTGTCATCATGTGGCCTTGCTGTATTAAGTGCTTCTCTGCTGGATTGTTCCCCTGATAGTCTCAGCTGTAAAATGTCTCTTATCGTCAGTTTTTCCATCTCGTCCCAAAAGGCAGACATGGCGTATACAGGCTGAAAATGGCCCAGTGATTCAGCATACGCTTCTGGGCTGTCAGCCACAGAGCAAGGGGTCGCTGTTGGATCACAAACTGCAGGAGATTGAAGTTGATCTGTTGTCATGCTACACGGTTCTACAGGCTTAGAGTCTGAAGGTTGAGACATTAAATTGAGTGTTTCATTAGCAGATGTGGAGTTTTTCTCTAGCATTAAGGTATCACTTTGGCCAACAGGTGGACATGTCATAGCAGGCTCAGTATATTCTCTATACATTTTACAGCCATTGCTTTGCAGGGGCATGGGGTCTTGCAGGGATTCATGGTCATGTGAGACATGTTTAGCAGAATGCACATGCGATATATCACAGGGAAACAGCATGCCGTCATCTGTGTGTGGAACATTATCTGCCTCACACAACTCAAGCAGATCACATGGTGTAGAAAGAAATGGGTTGCAGTGGCCAGACCGTTGTTCTGCGTTCTCTGGTTTAGTTTCGGAGCGATGGTCTTTGAACAGAGGCCAAGTATCCTCTGTTAATTCAGATGCTGAGGCATAATTTTCACAATCGGAGACATTGCTTGAGCTGAACTCTTCAGCACTTTTGAATTCTGTAGACTCCATACTATTCAATGATTTAATACTTTCACTTTTCAAGATAACTGCATTAGGCAACATGGCGGTCTGATGTCTGGACATGCAGATATTTGCCAAGCATAATCCTTGACCATTTTTTAAATCCTCAGTCTCTACACTATCCAGTAATGTAATATCTTGACCTTTAGAAGTTAAATTGGATAATGTGGAGTTTTGGGGGTTCACTGACTGGGGAGCTGCCTCAGATAATGGACATGTTTCCAGTGTTAGAGGTTGTAAAGAACACTCTTCAGAGTCCAAAAGTGATGAGTATTCATGCATTTGTTTTGTTTCTGCGAGAACTTGCATCTGAAGCCCAGTGGACAACACTGCAACAGGTGCTCCTAGGTATTGTTGTAACGGTTCACAGGGCCCCAAGTCGTTGCCACTCTCAACCTCATTGCTTTTATGTATTTCTAGCTTTGACCTGCATTCAAGTGAGCCGTCACATGTGGGATAGTTTCTAGTAGTGCTCTTTTTCTTTCGTCTTTTTCTTTGCAAATTGCTGACATCCACTGTCACAAACCACCGCTCTTTCTCTTTTCTAATTGAGACACTGCTGTCTTTCCCGCACAGTGTTTTTTTTGCATTGTATGTGCATTGTATATAACTATCATTCATATCAAGGTCTGCTTTGTGTCCGGTTAGCGGCTCGGATTCCTGTATAGTTGTGGCGGCGACAATGTCACTTTGCATATCTCTCTGCAGGTCTGACAACATTGACATGTCATGGGCTCCATAGTCAGTAGAACATTGGCTATCAATAGAATCGGTTTGTTGTACAAAGAGTGTTTCATGGGTTGGTTCAATGATCTCATCATTCTGTTTTTGTATTTCCTTGGTGGGGAGGACATCTTGTCTGGAACACTTCATTGGCTCTAGAGGATTGTTATGGCGTGCATGAAGAAATCCCTCCTCTTCATGGACAGCAGTGGGAGCCTCTGCTTGTCTGTCCGTGTAAATCTGGTTAACCTGCAAAACCTTTGCAAAGCTATGGCCGTGCTGTACTGCCAGGCTGACTACTACTGGGCTTGTTTTGGCAGCAGTGGTCTGCAGGGCATCACATCGTTCTGAATAGTCCTGACTCCAGATCTCCTCTGAATCACTTAAGTTGGAGTTCTCAACACCTGCGATGGAGGGCAATAGCAGGCTACATTCTTCACACTCCTCATAAAAGCTCATCCATTCATATTCCACTATGTGGATACTGTGATCTAGGTCATCCATTTTCACACCTTTACATAGTGCTGCATCTGCAAGCAGGTAAACACAAAACGACACTTAAAACTCCCTTCAGGGTTACAGTAAATGCAGTATCACTGATCAGTCAATGCTATTGTCTAACAGAATGTTCATGCATTGAAGAATGATATAGGACAGATTTTATAGGTTCTGAGTCTATCCATGTCTTTTTACACTGTTTCACCTGTGCTGTGTGCTGGGCTACACATTTGATTATGTTACAGCATTCACAAGAATGCTTTTAAATTCAAAGAGTCAGTGTCAATCAGTCACAGCACAAGGGTGAGAGCTCCATAATCTGTCCAAAAATATTTCATGGCCCTACTCTTGCCGAACAGGTCATGTGACTTGATATGAAGATTCCATCAGCATGTTGTGCAACAGTGTATCAAACCCAACCAACCATCTCTGAGTAAATCTAAAACACACCCAACCAACCATAGGTTCTGAGTTAAACAAACTACTGCAAACCGATGAATCCATTTTAACAAATCCAGTGTCCACTCACCCAGTGTATATTATATAACACCATTTTACCAAGAAACATTTTAAAAGGACACATTTTTACAACATTGTTAATGAATCATGTGAAGTGACCATTTATTAAATGCAGCATAAACATCAATCTTATTTCTCACTTTGTGAGACTATAGTTGAAACAAATGTTCAACGATTAGAACACTTAAATGAAGAAAGTGGTGTATGTTATTAACAACAGCAAGTGCGCATTTTGCAGTTGATTTTGAGTATATCATTACTATTTATGTGTTTATGTCCTGCCCTCCTCCATAAAATAAAAATAAAAAATCCCCTTAAACACTTCTTGTATGTTTGTATGTCCTGCCACTTACATTAGTATCTTGCACTTAGTATCTTAGCATCTTACCCTAACTATCTCTGTTGTATACTAGCAGCAGGTTAACTTAGCAATTGGGAGTGCTTGAAACTTTCTTGTGAAATCCTTACTGTACCAATAGCGATATATTGTTGCACTTTCTTCTGACAAATATTCTTATTGTAATTCGCTTTGGACAAAAGCATCTGCTAAATGCCCTAAATGTAAATGTATGTAGACAAAGGGGAAACCTACCTGATGCACACAGAGAAATCCTTGCGATGAAAACTTTCTGTGCATTCTCCCCAGTGACATGCTCTTATGTCCCCGTCAGTGTGTGTCAGACTGGTGCCATTGAACTGTTATAAATAGAGAAGTATTTCCAGTCACATGTAGCGGCGAGTGCAAGCGTCCTTCCTTCGCTTACTGAAGGTGTGATATTTCAGTCTCCCAAAATAGAAGAGTTGCTAGAGGTGAGATTAATAATAAATTATATCATATTTTATTCAGTGTGATTTTGAATGAATCTGCAATTATAATTTGTAAAAGATCTGTCGATATAACAGGACTGTATAGTCACTTGTGTACACAAGGTGAAATACCATGTGTTTCTAGTCACCCACTACTTATATAGACTAGCCCCAATACTTATTCACCCTGTAGACATCAAGTCTTTCTTCAACTCATTGTGTCCTGTCTTGCAAATAGTTTTGCAGTACATTTCACTATTCTGGACTTTAGTTTCCATCATTCAGAATCAAAAACTCTACCCAACTCATTTAGATGCCAAAGTTTTGCAGGTGAAGAAACTGATAAATCAGACAAAGATTATGAGAAAGGTGCTTTATTTGTGTAGCGTCTTCATAACACCCCCAATATGTTTAAACTATGACATTTGTCTAAATACATCTGTAAAAAACTATATGCAATGTGTTTGCTTTCATGAATGGCTAAGCAAATAAAAAATACATTTTACAATCACTGCCATGGAATAGCCTCGCTTCTTCATACTTGAAACCTTTTTATGTAGTCAATATATGTACATTTCAAACGTTTACACTCCAGTAACCAGCCTTATGTTATAAGGTAAAGGCCACAATAGAGCATTCAATCCTAAAACAATGTTTGGCAAATATTGTTGACAAAAAAAGTGGTTTCTAGTACAATTGCTTACTATCTAAACAAAGTGTGCCGCTGCATTATGCAGCAACGAAACATCCTCTCTCCTGAACCACTTCTTTATGGTTCAACCTGTGGGTTCAACATGTAAGAAACATGAAAAAGGAATTCAGCGATACATTAAAGTAATGGACACACGTTGTCTTTTCGTAAGGTGCAAGTAGTTAGTGAAAATTACGTAAAAGTACATTTACAAAAGCAAAAGCCTCCCACAGATTGTATGTAATTAACCTATATTGTTTTTAAATGATTTCATGGTAAAGTTCCTAGAGCCACCTTCCCAAAACGTTACCATGTCACGAGCATATCTAATTGTTCTGGAAATGGTGAATTTGGAAGTTCAACATTAGCATTATGAACATGCTTATTAATGTGTGTTTTAGATGCGTTGATTTAGTTGATTTAGAAATCTGAATGTAGATACGTTTTCTTTATTGGACATAATTCAAATTTAACAGCCCTCTTCTTTAAAGGCCTATATGTAAACCAGAATAAAAACATTACATTATTAAAATGTTTTAAAACTTTACAGAGATGTGTTATGAAATGCAATAAGCATGGTTTGCTTTGATAATCAACTATAACCTTGGTTAAACTAGTGATGAATCAATGGATTATAATACATTCATCTTTGTTCAGTATTTCAAAGTGCATAAATAAAAAAGTTAAAAAGTACTACATAACACCCCCAAATAAATACACCCCCAAAAAAAGAATAGAAAAAGATAGAAAATAACATTTAGGTAATGATCAAAATCACAATACAATGCGCCTTACCTGAACATAAACTTAAAGTATACCCAAAACCACTATTCTTCTTAGTTATTTTAGCCTGATTAAATAGTGCAAAACACATTCTTCGAAAGAATAAAAGAAATGGCAAAGCATTCCCCTTCTCCGTTGGTTTTAAATACTCAAACTTGTTATTTGATATATATACACTTTATGAAGCAGAGCTATTGGCTGTTGCCACATGATTACATCCAGCATAAATTGGTGAAATGCTTTCAAACTAAACAGCTATACACTGTCCAATGGCAAAGCCCAGAAAGCTTATTGAAATTCCTTTGGAATTATCATAAAGAGTTCAGCTGAGCACTGTACTATAACAGTCAATCTGTGCAGGGTCAGAAGCATCCCTTATTCTTTTGAGATGTGTTTGACCGTTCATTGCCCCATCATCCAATAGTAGTATATAATCATAGTGGGGATACTTTGACTGTACAACTGAGGATTTGGCACTATAATGGGCTGATGCAAAAGAACAGCTGTATATTGTATATTGAACACCTTTGTCAATAAACATCTGCTTTGCAAGTAGATTTCTGTACACAGTTTCATTAGGAGAATAATGCACAGCCCTCACAGTAAGACTTCAGGATATTTCACCAATAATTTACTAAAACACATTCTTTCCTTTTGGGGATCATCATATAAAAATAAAAGCGCAACTAAAATCCTGAGGCTTTCTTCCTTACTAGCACCAACTGGTTGACCACCACTACATGTTATAGACTCTGGTGGTGGCTGTAGTGGGAATCATGGCTGCATCCGACAGTGATGTGGCAGACGGTCGCTCCCGCCTCACATATCTCTGCTTCCTCACTTTGACAATAAAAGGGAGAATGATTCAATGTAATGGTATAACACGAAAATCAAAAATCACATTTTTTTTAAACATATTAAACATAAATCCATCCAAGGAATGTTTCTCTTATTTTATTCTGGTCCACTTTTACCTCCCTGAAATTCTGAGACTGTCCTATTATTTGTTTTAAGTATAATATAGCTATCATTTTTACAACTCAAGTCACTATGGGAAAACTTGGTGTAGATTTTTAAATGAACTTTTCTTGTAATATTGTTGGCCTTAAAACATCTTTCACTAAGATTTGTCAGCATTTACGTGGTTGATTTAGTAGAGATATTAAATAGTAATGAAGACCAGACCATCACTCTCTACTCTTCCATGGACCTCAAAGAGGCTTGGCACAGATTCAATGTATGTTAGTTTATGTGAGGGAGCAACATTTACTAGTCAGGGTCTGCCAACACAGCGCAATTGCGTGTGTACTGTGCACACGTGAGAATGCTGCCTCTCCGACGAATCAGACCATACCATCCAGCAGATAAGAGGAATTTTGAATATTGTATTTCTGTATTTTGATCCCAAATGGAAAATATGATATTATTCTTACTATTATTATCATCATCTTTATTTTCTTTAAGAATGATGTATTTCTAATTATTTATTTAAAAGCATTGGCAATAGTGAATGATACAGGTATTCATGAAACACCCATACTTGTTTAATAATGGTGCCTTATTTCTCTGATTCCTCTTTTTTTTGTAAGTTTATTAAGTCAAGTTATTTTTGTTTTGCTATTTTTACAGCAATCAATGAGGCATCTGTAAACTTGCAAAATCTATAAGAGCTCTTTGAAACTTAATTCTGGACTTAAGGCATCTGTAAACTTGCAAAATATATAAGAGCTCTTTGAAACTTAATTCTGGACTTAAGTTGCCTTTTCTTCATACACCATCAGCAGAACCGCTAAGCTCCATTTCTTAAAACGTAAGGTAACACCTTTCCCCACAGTTTAGTATCAACGTTTATCATCTTCCACCTCAACTTCAATTTACTTCAACTCAAAGTAAAACTTCCCTTGGAAAGCTGATGCTGTGACCAACTACAACATTGGCAAAACTTCCCTAAAGCTGAAGCTATATTTGATGTTATGTTACATTAGCCTCTCATTTCCGCATCTCCCAATTCTAACTAGATCGTTGGATTGATTGATTTAAATTGAACATGTCTGGTAGAATAAAACATTAGGCTACACTTACCTGATGAGGAGGGTATCATGACAGCCTAAAGAAACATATTGACAGTCACTATTAGTCATGTGTAAATTGGATATGAAACTAACTTTACCCCAGCCACGTCCACTATTCTCTCCTGAACATTGCGCATTTGTTGCGGTAGATGATATTTTTAACATTAATATAGCAGCAAACAACTATTGGCTATGTAAAGATATAGTGGAGTAATGGCATCTGGACCAGAGAATTAAGTCACACTCCTTCCGTGTTGTAATCCGAGCTTCTCTTTTCTTTGTTTTGGTAGCCGGGCCGGCCGCGCGTTCATGATAGCGCACGCGCCATGCATGAGAGTTCATGTTAGTCCCTCCCTGTGAAACCGTTGCCCCTCCCCACGTTTAAATAGAGTGAGATGTCGCACACAGCGTTGTAAACAGCGTGATGGCAGAGTTCAGTTCCAAGCTTTCAGCTGAAGGCAACCATCTTGAACGTCCTCCACCGAACAAACCACGTTCTTTTGCTCAAAAGGCCTCCGACAAAGAGCAAGATAAGACCAGAGTCAAGATTGGTCTGGCTTTTCCGAGATGGAGAGATATACATCCTCTTGCTTGCCTACTGAACTTATGTTGTCACTTGACATTATTCACAAAGGTAACTTTATGTTGTTGGGTCTGTGATCCACACCGACTTGCAGCCAACACAAAGGGAGGAGGGAAGGGGGAGGAATGCGACATTAGGGGAGAGGAGTTAAGAAGGTAAAGAACACGCCCACTTGTTTAGTTCTGAGAACCTGGGCCCTCATTTATCACTTATCTGTCAAATTACAGATCTAGCGTTGTTAGAGGATGTGGTGGGGGCTGATTTAGCATTGTTAGAGAACTTGGTTGGGGCTGAAGGTAGCATGTTTTCAGAAAACGCACCAACTTAATGGCGCTGTCTAAGTGCTCTCCACCCTCAGGTTTTTGGCTACTGGCACGTCTCAGCGCGAGTTAGGAGATATAGCAGGAGTTTCCCAGCCCTCGCTAAGCTGTTTAATGCCTGGCGGCAGTCTAAACCTATATAAAGAGGGATTTTTAAACCAACATTTTCAAACATCAAAGGAGCGATAGACTGAAATCACCATCCGACAATGAATTCAATTCCGTAAACAGAATTGCACTCGCCAACGAGGGTCCCTACATGTAAAACGAAGCATTGAGAACTTTGTAAGTGTACAGACAGTTTATTAAAAAGAAAGTTTAGAAAGCCAGTGCCTTCACGAAAACAAGCGGCGCCATGTTTGGAAAACAGTCACGACCAGTCGAGCAACGAACGGCGTGCAACGTAATGAGCTGGAAGAGGCGTACACATGAGATGTCAATGAATCAGAAGGTGTGCAATCTAGTAAAAGGTGTGCGAAGTGCGAAGTGTGTGTGCATAGAGAAGAGAAGAAAATGGTTTGTGTTTGTGCTTTTCCCGGCTGCGTTCGTCGCTCGGCTGGTCGTGACTGTTTTCCAAAGATGGCGCCCGCTTGTTTTCGTGAAGGCACTGGCTTTCTAAACTTTATTTTTAACTAGAAAATGCATTTCCTGCAGAAAACGCGTGTGAATGCTGGAAGCTGAATGATAAGCTCAAAGCAGAAATATAAAATGAATTGATCTGAAGAATCTGAAAGTAGTAGTAGAAGCTGAAATAGTAGAAGAATCTGAAAGTAGTAGTAGAAGCTGAAATAGTAGAAGAATCTGAAAGTAGTAGGCTAGTAGAAGCTGAAATAGTAGAAGAATCTGAAAGTAGTAGGCTAGTAGAAGCTGAAATAGTAGAAGAATCTGAAAGTAGTAGTAGAAGCTGAAATAGTAGAAGAAGCTGAAATAGTAGAAGAATCTGAAATAGTAGAAGAATCTGAAAGTAGTAGTAGAAGCTGAAATAGTAGAAGCTGAAAGTAGTAGAAGCTGAAATAGTAGAAGAATCTGAAAGTAGTAGAAGTAGCTGAAATAGTAGAAGTAGCTGAAAGTAGTAGAAGAAGCTGAAATAGTAGAAGTAGCTGAAAGTAGTAGTAGAAGCTGAAATAGTAGAAGTAGCTGAAAGTAGTAGTAGCTGAATTAGTAATACTAATAGCTGAAGTAGAAGTAATTGAAGTAGTAACAACACTGCTGAACGTCCTCAAAAAGCAGCCCAATCTGGCAACACTGCTGAACGTCCCGTCGCTCGAGCGTCAACGTGAAGTCAACTGAAAAGGAATCAGTTCAACTGTGAAACTCTTAATAAATATAAATGCTATCGAAATTTACCCCCCCCCCCCCCCCCCCCCCCCCCCCCCCGGCCGTAGGTCCGCGGTGTGTTTGTGTTACTATTGCGGGCACCCCCCCCCCCCCGCCGGCCATAGGTCCGCGGTGTGTTTGTGTTACTATTGCGCGCACCGCCCCCCCGTCGGCCGTAGGTCCGCGGTGACGCCATGACGCTCGAACGTGAACGTCGTTTTACGGCAGCGGAAGATTTACGACAGCCAGCATACAGACAGCTGTGTCCCAAGTGAGCAACGGACTTCACATGATATTATTCACAACTCGGATTAATTTAATGAAACCCATTGATTCTTTTGATCGGTGGACCCATTTTGATTGGATATTATGGGATATACAAGTCTGTAGATTTGTGACATTTTTTGAACGAAGGTAAACGATTGAGAATTGATTTAGTTAGGCCTACGATGTGTAACAGTCATAGATCAATGTGTAATCGATGTGTAAACTGTGATTCTGAATAAATATAAATGCTATCGAAATTTCGTTTGGATATCGTTATTATTGAATGAAGGTTAATGGTTGAAAAGTGAATGAATTAGTTACGTCTTAAACAGTGGAAGGTCCGCCGGTTACAATGGGACGAATGGTAGAATATGACAATTTGAAACTAAAACTGCGATACAGAAAAAAGTATAACAGCTATCGAAATTTCGTGAACACGGCTAGATAGATACAAATCTCTAGATGCGTGTAATTGTTTGAACGATGGGAAACAGTTGAAATTTGAAATAGTTATGACGTAAAGCAGCGGAAGTAAACAGTGGAAGGTCCGCCGGTTACAATGGGACGAATGGTAGAATATGACGATTTGAAACTAAAACGGCGATACAGAAAAAAGTATAACAGCTATCGAAATTTCGTGAACACGGCTAGATAGATACAAATCTCTAGATTTGTTTAATTGTTTGAACGATGGGAAAAGGTTGAAATTTGAATTAGTTACGACGTAAAGAATTTGAAGAATAAGAGGCTGGGCGGACGGCAAAGCCGTCCGCCCATTGATTTGTATTGGAAAAATAAAGGTGGAAAAAGAATAATAGAATAATTTGAAAAGTTGAATGAATATGAAAAATCTTAATAGATAGCCATAATGTCGTAATAAATCTGAACATTTTGATATTTGAATGGTTTCTGTAGCTGAAAGTATGAAGAAGGAGAAGAGTGCCAAAAAACGTTCGGAAGAAGAATAAAAATAATAAAGATTTAGATATCTAGAGTGTGAATGCTCCAGCATTCACACTAATAAACTGTCTGTACACTTAGAAAGTTCTCAATGCTTCGTTTTACATGTAGGGACCCTCACTATGCTACCGTGGAAGTGTGGTGCGATTTTGAGCCTTGTTAGTGGTATAGAATGGCGATTTATTTTACATGAATATCTGCCCCTACAGCTAGCGTTATAAGCTAATTAGAGGTTTTCGAGAACTTTGGTTACACTACGACTAGAATGAAAACTGATCCCAGATAACGGTCCAACTCGGTGGACATGTGTTATGATCATATGGTCTCATTTTGCGCCGGAATTCTCCTTTAACGGCATCTAGAGCCCTGCGCGGGACTGTTTTCTTCATCCCGCTCCCGCTGAATTTCTGACCATTACCGCCCGCACCTGCAACGTGTGTGTTACACTCCCGCCCGCTCCCGCAATGTGTATGTCCACTCCCGCCCGCACCCGCAAAACTTTGAGAATTTATGCCCGCACAGTAATAGAAATGCATTGATTTTGTGTCTTCTCCCGTCCCGCAGGAGAAAACACGTAATTTTATAGGCTATTAATAGACCTGACCAGTGCGTCAAAAGAAAAGCATGTCTTTTGACGCACTGGGCTTGAGGTTTTTTTCCACATCATTTATCGACATCGTGTCGCTATATAGGTCCCGATCGCGCAGTGTTTTTTTTCGCCGCCCGCTCCCGCCCGCAGCAAAGTTCACACCGCCCGCTCCCGCGAGATTTGAGTTGGGTCCCGCGGGACCCAATCCCAATGCAGCCCTCTAGTACCATCTACAACTTCCACTGACTCAGCAGGGCCAGAAACATCCTGAAAGACACCACCCACCCCGGCTTCCATCTCTTCAACCTGTTGCCCTCTGGCAGGCGCTTCAGGTCCATACGTGCCAGAACAAAAACAAAGACTCAGGGACAGCTTCTTTCCCAAAGCTGTCACCATACTGAACTCAAATTTTCACTAATATAAACTGCACTGACATATTTGCACTGACCACTGCACCACCATACATAACCTACTTCTATCGTTCAATACGCTGTTAGCCGCTCTTGGACTCAAGTCTGTGCTCAAAATGTTTCTGTTTGTGTTTTTTTTATTGTGTATATTATTTACTGTATAGTCTTTTAGATTGTGCTAACTATGTGTGCACTTTTAAGGAGCTGCTCTTTGAATTTCATTGTACCGTGTATAATGACAAATAAAGGCTTTCTTCTTTCTTCTTCTTATATTTCACTATGTGATACATTTTTTTTTTTTTTTATTCTTTGGATTTTCCGGTTCACTCTTCCAATCCCTATAGTAAACTATTTAATCGGCCATTTACATTTTGTCATATTCATTCACACATTTCCCGTGGCGTTAAACGGGATGTTTTGTGACCATATATGTTATGGCCGTAAATGTATGGTAATGAGCTAAGCGGGCATGAGCATAAAGATTTAGAACAGCCGGTATTTAGCAAGGGAAATTGGTGTGCGTTAGGGATGCAACAATACAGTTAGCTCACAGTTCAATACATACCATGGTTTTTAGGTCACAGTTACGGTATTTTGTGCATAAGGAGAAAAAAAAAGCTACTATTTCCAAAATGATTTCTTTATTTTGGTTTGGCCTCTCCAACTTCCACTGAGTCACTGCATTTGCCAATGCCTCTGCCAAGTGCGTGCTTGTATGACTTTCATATAACAGACGAGTTTGCAGCACTGTGCTCTTCATCTCCCAATTCGACAAATAGTGGACCGTCATAGTGTGGTAAATCTCTGTTGCCGGGAGGTCCAACTATCCGTGGTGAGCGCAAGTCTCTGTGATTTAGCCAATTCGTCTTCAATGCCTTTGCGCGTGGTTTCATATAGGTTGGGAATTACTTGGCTGCTGAAAAATGTACGAGGGCGGATCGAGTGTTTTCATTAGGTGACGAAAACCCACATCTCTAACCACCGAAAAGGGCTGCAAATCTTTTGCCATAAACGTCCCCAGTGCATTGGTTATTTTTTTGTGTTTTTCTGAACTGGTAGGATAGGCTTGTTAGAAGGCATCAGTGAGAGACTGCTGTTTTTTCTCTGACCATGTTACCTTCTCACCTGTCCTGCTTCCAGACAGAGTGTTGCTTGGTGGTGGCGGCGAAGATGCGCGCTCATATTGGAAGTTTTTCCATTAGCGTAGGTGATACGGGTCAGGCTTGCAGTAATTTTTCTGTTCACTGTTTTCATTCCCTCATCATTGTATTCAACGCCAAAACGTCCCCACACCACTGATTTCTAAGAATAACAATATCCGAATATTCGGGCTCAGCCCTACAGTACATATCATAATTTCTATGTTTCAAACATGTTGTTTGTTTTCGTGAACGGCCGAATGGTGTGTCGCTTTAAATGTTGCTGCCGCAAGGAATTGTGGGACAATATTATCTCCTTTCCTTTCGTAAAGGATGGGCTTATCTCCTTTAGCATAGGGTACCTATGCTAAAGGAGATCAGAAAGGAAGCATTGAAGCACCTTTCCTTAGCATTTAGATTCGACCAGCTCATGGCTGCCACTTAGACACTTCCGGGTCAGTCACTCAGTTAGGAACCTTCCTAAGCAAAGAAACTATTCGACCACAGCCCACAATTTTTTTTTTTTTGGAATTCCATTTATTTATAATTTATAATCATAGAAGATGAGAATCGCAATTATTACATGAATCAATTGTCCACTTCTTACGAACATAATGGGAAATGCATTTCTATAACATTCTATAAAATGCTAATGCTATTTTCCAATGTTGATTTTACTTGATCTAAAGAGGTGCCTTAACAGTTTATGCAAGCAATTAAAATAACTACCCATTTGAAATACCACAAAATAGACTTACTGTCTCACTTGGCTGGAATATGCTGAGAGCTGAAAGTCACAAAACAAAGAAAGCAAAGACATTAAAAATCAAGACACAACAGCAACTACAGACCCATGGATGGCTGACTGAAATAGCATTGTTTTATTTTTAGTACTATTTGATTACAAGCTCAATGTAACATCAGTACACTGCTCACCCTTGTTGCGTCGGTAGAAGATGTTTGGCAGGCGGTGGGAGCGTTTGAGGTAGAAGAAGGAGGCGACAGACAGAATCAGGAACAAACTGATCAGTAGAGTCCCTAGAAGTAGAGAGGCAGCCACGCCTGGCCCTCCTGCTCAGAGACACATGGAGAAATGATTAGCAATTATTATCACATTTATTATTAGATTACTTTGTTGTTAACCTCTGTTAACTTACAAAATGTAGAACCATTTATGATTTGTTTATAGGGGTTTTTAACCATATAACTATTATTGCAATACAATAATGCAATTAGTTTAATATAAAAAAAATCACAATATAATAATTACTACTAATTGCTGTGTTTTTTTGTTATGATTTGTGTGCTATTCTTTATACTGGGGGGTATACTACGAAGCTCGCTGAACATACCCAGGCTTTCTTTGGATAACCTGGATCGACAAATACGAAACTCGCGATCAGAGTTAAACGGTTCCACGAAGCTCACTTACGAGTCACTTTGTCAAGCCAGGTTTTCCGCTTTAGTTTCAATGCGCGTTCACATAAAAAGGGCGTAACCCAACGTCATTCACCTTGGCGAAATGGATCCGACAGAGCGAACACGGGCTATGTATGTCACTCAGGAGGAGCAAGTAGTGATTATGAACTCATATGAGGAGTTTAAAAAGCAAATAACGGCAAGGGGTAATACAGTTGCCCATAATAAGGCTAGGGAGGCGTGCTGGCAAAAAATAGCAGATTCTGTGAATGCATGAAAAGATTAGCTAATTGTCTAAAAATAACTATGCCAAATGCAGAATTGTTCGCCATTAATCCCAATAGTGTGCATATGATTGCAAAATGCAAACGCAACCTCCAACTTGCTTTATTGTGTAATTTAGGGAATTAATTTCAAATACATCATGTAAGAAATGTATTGCATGTGCTGGAAGGTAGCGATGGTGGTGTGGTGGATTAGTATGTGAGCTGAACGCCAGCGACCGGTGTTCATATCTTGCCTGTCCATCATCATGCCTTTTACCCCCATCTAGATTACCAAACTGGATAATTCCATAACATTAATGAATAAGTATTCCATATGACATAAGAAATATAACTTATTAAACTACACATAAATGCACTTCACTTGGGAAACGAACCCAGCACGCAGAATCTCAAGACTGACGCGCTACCTCCACTCTACCACTCATTCACGCAAACAGGTGTTTTCTTTTACCCACAAGTTGATAAAATCCTTCCTTGACAGTTCGTGTTGGCAAAAAGCTGGGAAACACCACGAACATATTTAGCAGTGTATTTAGGCCAGCTACAACCTTGCGTATCGCAAGGCACACTGTATTTTTGCTTATATTTTCGGCATCACCAACTGTATGCAAATATGTACCCTTGGCAAAACATCGCAACAGTAAGCGCACGGCTTCTTTTTGTAGCATTGCCAACAAGGACGATCAAATAGCGAATACCCTCTGATGAGAACCTGTATCTCTCATAAAGAATATCCTCAGGCAATGCCAAGGGATCGGATCTGTCCCGAAAGCGGCGCTCAGCTTTAAGAAGCCGATCTAATCGGAAAGTCTTAGCTGAAAACCTCCTCCCGACCAGGTTTGGTTGCCAGCATAAGTTACCATGGTGATATAGCGACGCTAAAAGAGAGCGACTTTCGTAGGACAGCTAACCCAGGCTTTGAGCGTAACATACCTCGCTAACCCACTAATCGAGGTTCGTAGTACACCCCACTGGTCATCTATTTACTTATTTACTTACAAAACAGAATATTTCACAATAATTTCATTATGTAATGATACAAAAAAAGAAAGCATATACGTTACACATGATAATTTACATTGACACAAGCTAAACAATGTAAAATAGTCAATTAATCAAAAGTACTCACCAATTTTGGGAACGACAGTAGTAACTGTTGTGTGATTTTTTCTTTCCACAGTGTAGTCTATGGTGCATATGGAAAAACAAACAATGTAATTGTCTCCCTATTTTTATCTGTTAAAATATATCAATTCCCACAAATGTTTACTCCCTTACTGTAATTGCAGGCTGTTGAATTCTCCAAATCCACAGCTGTAGGGTCACAATATATGCAAACTGTATTGGTGTTTTCTAGGAAACGCAAGTAGCATCCTAAAAAAGTGGAGAGGCAGAACTTATAGTAGAAGTCATAGTAATAGTTTTGCTACTACATAAAAAGTATTTGTAATAGCAAGTATGACAACCTACTGATGACGGTCGGTCATGACATCTAGGAAATTAGCCATTATGGTCCTACTTTACATTATAGCCTGACCTGTTTGGCATGTTACATTTTGAGCAAATTAAATCATCACTGCTAAAGGCAATGTCGTTCGTTCATTCATGCATGGCTAAATCTGAATAGTTATGATGCAACGGATGCAATTAATGTTTTGTCTTCTCTTCTGAAAACGAGGTTTCACCTACCTGGCTCGCAATGAGTGTCGTTTGAACATGAACTATTTACTCTTTGTTTCTCGCCACAGCACTCTAGGGAATTTTGATGAAGAGCCTATATAAACAGAAATGCATCCTAAAGTTAACAATATAAAGTCACTTCAACAGTTTGGGCCTTGATCTAATTGACGTGTATTACCTTGGTCACAGGTGTCTCGGGTTTTATCAGAATCACAGTTGCAGCTAAGACCAAAAGCGACGTCAGGGCCATAATCAAACCTTTTAAGAGCAAATATAATTAAATAAGCAAATAACTTATCACTGACATCGCCATAATGGCAAACTATTGCTAGGCTAGCAACCAAACACCTGTCATAATTTCCCGTGATGGCTGCAGTAAAAATGAAATTATTTCAGAATTGAAATTGCGAGCTTAGCCAACCCAATGTCGATGTATATAGGCACTTGATCGTGTATAAGTCAACCGTACTATATGAATGTTTTCAAGTAAATACCTCAAGGCGAATGGCAGCAGTAAGCTTAGTATCAGGACGCATAACCATTAACACACCGAGCAGGAAACCTCCTCTTGTCACGCGGGACTCAGCAGCATAACAAACCAAAGCACTTCCGGTCTGTGTTTCAAAATAAAACGTGACAACCTCTGCTGTCTGCAAATGCAACTCATCGGTTGTCTATTTTACACATGGTTGTCAATACAAATAGTATAAAACACATCAAACTCTACAATAATCGTGACCCTGCTTATTTTCCGATGTATGGGATGTCTATGTTTATTTACAACGGATATGGTACGACTGTAACCATCGCTCTAGTTTCTTAATGTTTATTTTGGTCATATCATATTCAACGCACAGTGTGCTGTGTAGAAGGTGGCTATGACTCGTAAATGTCCCATAGTAAAATCGCCATTGTGTTGTTTCCCTGTGGTTGTGTACGGACTGTCCTCTAGTGACGTCGTCTCGCTGACACATTAAAGGCGGGATATTTAAAAAGTCGTGCTATCCGTTATTCAACGCTAGCCAGGTTCATATGCGAGTCCTTCAAAAATATTTTAATTTTACTGCGCTAGGTAGACATCGAATCCCGTCTTTGTTACTTAATGAATTTGAATTGACTATGCTCTCATAAAAAAAAGTAGCAGGTGGTTAGATTTGGGCAATTATAGCAACTGCTACACTACTACTAAACTACTACGCGACGCGACAAGGATGCACTTTGAAGCTAGATAACTAACCCTTTTTTATTGTTAAACTGAACAGTTACCTACATCAATGAATCCAAACGTGTGGAACATAAAGGAGATATTGAGTATCCCAACTGGAAGCAGGTAGGCTTCACACATCTACAGTTTATGGGTGACTGGGGGCCTGTCCCCGTTTAAAAAAGAAGGTATTTTAAAATATATGAATAGATTGCAAAGGTTCTATCTTGCTGATCTATTGACTTAATACCACAAGCAGGCATGACCGCTTAAAAACAATAGGCTATCAGTACAATTTAGAACGATTCCCTATTTGAGTAGCCTGCTTTGGATTGGTTTACCAAAGCTTAAAACAGAACGTATTAAACCGTTGGGCATGTGCTGCCCAACGGTTGTAAATATGTCCCCTTTTTAATTTCTGAAATATTAACATAGAATATTTTGTTGATATATGGACTGCGAAACTACAAATGGCCCCGTTTTTCATTTTAGAAATGTGGTCACCTTTTGCATGCTTTCAAGGTGTTTTGTTTATTTACTTACTAGTGGGACCAGAAACACCAACAGCAATGCAACTACCAGCGGCTACTCAAGTTTAACTGACTCCCAGTTTGTGTTTGGCTCCAAATTTTGGCCTGAAAATTCTCAGAGCATGTCTCAGGAGATGAGTTTTCCATCACGAAATTCTCAACAAAGCTTCCAAGAGGTACATTTATTCATCACTATATGTCAATATCATGGTTCTTGCAAAGGTTTAGCAAGTTTGGAAAATGATGTAGCTATATTCCAAAAAGGTATGGGGGAATTACTGGAAAAAGATTATTTGTAGTATGGGATGTAATGCCTAATAAGTGTGACATTGTTTGTTACATTTGGTAGATTTACATAACTACATAACATTGTCTGTGGCCAAAAAGAAGGCACTTTCTACTAGGGCTGCAATGATTAATCAATTAGTTGATTGGCAGAAAATGAGTCGAATCCAATTTTTATAATTGATTAATTGTTTAGGTCATTTATCAAGTACAAATACCAAACATTTGCTGCTTGATGCTTCAGAAATTCTAATGTTTGGTTCATGGATCATTATAAAATTCATGCTTTAGATTGTCAGATAAAGCAAGCAAATTTCACTTTGGACTCTGGTAACTTGTGATGGCATTTGCTATTATTTATAATTAATTTACTAGTAATAATTTTTAGTTGCAGCCCTACTTTTTACATTTTCTATAAATTTAACCAGCTTACATGTCTGTTTCTTATGTCACCATATGTCAAACAATCAGAGGACCATGCAATGCAAATAGTGGGCAACATATGTCATCTGCTATTAGATACATAATTCAAAGCACCGTTAAATGCTTTACACAACACATTTTTACTGTTCATTCTAAAATGTTATTTGGTGCAATTCAGGGGAGTGAGCAAAAGATCTCGAATAATTACCACACTAAACCTTTCCTGTTTGGAGGCGAGGGGAAGGACAAGGGCATACAACCTCTTAGTATACTTGAAAAGTTTGAAGAAGACAAGAAAAAGGCAAAAGAGAAAAATGAAAGGTATGTTTTGTGTTAAATATTATCGTATGTATCCTCATTTTTGTGTTGTTTGAGTTGTTTGCTTTGTTGAATATAAAAGGCACAGTTTTTGGAAAAAATATCTTGTTTGCTTTATCAGTGATATGTTGGCAAAGGAATCATTACATTTTCGAGGAAACCTCAACAATGTAAGTAGTGATGCTGTCATTCTTTTATATGCAGCTCCAATTATCTTTTCAACATTATTCTAAGTGGGAAGTGTTTTCTTTTTTCAGATGCAACAGTCAATCTTGGGCACAGAGAAAAATATAAAAGTGTGCAAAACGATCTTGGAGGGATTTGACCATTTTGCAGTGACATGTAAGAGCTTTTAAGGCTTATTTCAAAGGAGTTAATTTTAGTATGGTTGGAAATGGTTCATGCTTTGGCACAAAATAAAACCTTGCCAGTAGATGGTGCCATATAACCAGGGAATTAACTAATTGTGGTTATCTTGCAATGAATGGGCATTCATTTTCTAAATGTCAATGTCAATTCATTTGAATACATTTACATATTTCTACTCTCTTACAGTGCAGAAAAATCAATCCAGTCTCCAAGATGGTATTACACAGCAGTTTGAGACCATGCTAAAAGAAGTGATCTCTCAGAAAGGGATGCTAACAAACATCGAGGGCAAGTTACTGGCGGTGATTATAATTCACTGTTGGTATTTTTAAATGTTATATTTGGTAATTTGCCAATTGCTGATTCTGATTAATAATGATGAATTGTAGACTGGAGTGGCCACCACAAAACTAGGCTCATACGTGCATGGCTTGGAGAAAAGTCTAGAAGCTCTGCGACAGGAGCACATAAGAGGAAACAAACGGCTAGAAGAGGCAATGCAACTGCTCAGCACCTTAGTCTCCAATCACTCAACCAGAAATAGCTGTGGGGGAGTAGTAGACAGTGCAATTCAGACTTCACCAGGACTGGTGCAGCCATTTTTCAAAGTGCAGCTAGACAGCCAGCCCGTGGGCCAAGTGCCTCCATGTTGCCAGCCTGAATGCACTCAGAAGTCTGACGTATCCTCATGGCACCCCAGGGGCAGCTCCATCACAGAGAACAGCAAACCCTCTCAAAGAGGCCACAGGAGGACAAGGAGGAGACCACTGCTGATACCGAAGAGGAGGAAGAGCACCATCTGGGATGAAAACAGCCAGCCTCTCATCGAGGGCACTAAAAATGAACATGTTTCATCACCGCTCAAGGAGATTTGCAATGAAGCTGCTACAGCCTGCCACAAAGGAGTTTCAGTGATCCACCATAATGGGGACTGCAGATCTAATGAAGGCCTAAAAGCTTTTGTCTCCCCATTCAGCCCCTGGTCTCAAGACAGTAACAGCTCTGTCTGTGTTGCAGGGATTGAGCCCACCATAGAGCTAGCTGAGCCAAAAAGAGAAATTCATGAGAAGGCTAGAGGGCTCTGGCAATTGTTTGATATACATTGTGATTCAGACTCAATTATTGTAGAAGAGTGAATTGTGTTTTGAGAAGCACCTGTTTTTTGGTATGAAAAACTATGTAATACTAAATGGGCTCATTCAGACCTATGTTGTGATCATTTTGTTCTAAGTAGCAATAAACTTGTCTACAAATTATTCTGTGTTTAGTGTGATATTTAAAATAGAAGTAAATCTCTAGTAGTAGCAAATATGATAACCTAGTTGCTAATTGTCAAACAATTTCTTGTCAGATCTCACTGCTTAACATCTTGCAGAAACAGAAAGTGCTGTAAAATAAATTAATACATAGCGTTTTAGATTGTCATATCACCATATCATGAGTTAAAAACATCAGTTAGGAGCACCCATTGATGTTTGGTAAATATTTCAGATCACCATTTGAGTAAGTATTAAGTATTTTGTTATTGCTTGATTAGCTGCTAAGAAGTATTATTGATGCAGTATTTATATTTGCATTATAGGTTTTGAAATACATGAAAACTAGTGCATACTCACAAATGTACTAAATTTTAAAACAAGTATTTGATTAACAGAATGGTTATTCATTGTAACCTTGAAATTTGATTACTCCATCTGCAACTACTCTGATCAGGCAAAAATCATGATGGATTTGGTATTTGACGCAAATAATCTATAGAGGGTATTTACTGTAGTACAAAATTAGTGTTTTATGAAAAAGAAGCTAAAACATTTACTTGTTTGTCTAACAAATCATGGAAGAAACTTCACTCTAAAATGAGAATGAATTAGGCTAATTCTCAACCCTCTGCAATAACAATTACCACTATTGCACAATGTTGTCTTGTAACAATGTCTGTGTCACAATGATTTTATGTTTAAACACATTTAAAAACAAATTCTATTTTACGGCAAACTGTTAAGTGCAGATAGGTTTTCATGCAGTGCTCTTATTCAACTTTGTGCTTGGAAAATGACTTATGTTGGCCCAGAAGAGCCCACTTTGTGATACAGCAAGCTAGTTGCATCCACACTACTATGTCTGGGGATTCTCCATTCAACTGCCCAGTATTCCTTCAGCCACAGAGCGTTTATTGGTTGGCTCTCTTTTTTGAAAGTGCAATGCCCACCATTTGCCCATCAACAGTGATATTGATGTTACATTTGACATTGTATTTTTTTTAAATTAAAAATGAGGGCATCCAACCAATTCTTTCCATATCTGCAGTATGCCGACTAGACCATAGAAGACTCTGGGCTAACTCCAAATTCAGTGTGTTAGCCAGAAAAGACTGGGCGGTAACACTTTACAATAAGGTACGCAAAAAGTGGGTAGTTACTGAGGAACGAATGAGTAACGAATGATGAACGACCAGGGCCCTAACTGGGGCCCTAACGGGGCCCTAACAGGGCCCTAAGTGACAGTTACTCAGTAACTACTGAGGAGTTACTGGTAAACAGACTAGGGGACTACTGTATTCGTTACTGAGTAACGAATGATGAACAACCAGGGCCCTAACTGGGGCAACCAGGGCCCTAACTGAGTAACTGTCACTTAGGGCCCTGTTAGGGCCCCGTTAGGGTCCCAGTTAGGGCCCTGGTCGTTCATCATTCGTTACTCATTTGTTCCTCAGTAACTACCCACGTTTTGCGTACCTTATTGTAAAGTGTTACCGACTGGGCTTACTCCAGATTCAGTGTGTTAGCCAGAGAAAACCAGAGAAGACTCTGGGCGTACTACAGAGTCAGTGTGTTATACATATAGGCATTAAGTGCATTGGTTGATAAGCTTTGTAAAACATACAGACTTTGATCAGAGCTTACTGACTAACTGTGTCTAAGCCTCACTGACTAAGTCTGCAGGTGGGGACATGAGTCCACGCGGGTTGAGCTTTGCTACCAAGCAGACATCATAGTTATCATGCATCAGAGCACGCCGAGCCACTGCTGTCCACCGGTTCTCCCACGGGTCCAGCTCCAAAATGTCCTTTGTTATGTCGTCATGGCGATCTAGGGATTATTAATGATTGAAACAAACATTATATTTATATTAACTTTACAAGGCAGAGCATCTTCCAAGAACGTATGGAGCATGCAACTTGATATATTCGACTACCTGCTCCTTTGTAGTAGCCACAGACATAAATCTTGCCCCCCACGACTCCTGCATTGGATGCATTGGTGCGTAAAGAGAGTTGTGGTGAAGGCAGCGGGGGCCCGTCCCTCCAGTGGTCTCCGTCAGGGTTGTAAATCTCCACCGCATCCAGGCAGCGACGCGATTGACCTCGGTCCACTCCCTCGCAGCCGATCCCTCCTGTCAGTGGAATTTATTTTCATAACAAATTACATCTTAATGTGAATAATTATAAAATGATAAAATGCATACAGTCGAAACAGGCATAATTGAGAGGATCAAAAGGGATTTTCCACAACAGACTATTTGAGCCATGTTTTATGCTTTCTTTAACACAATTGTTTTACATCAACAAGTCTACATATTTTTTAGATTGAATTGGTTGAATCAACACCATCTTACCCATGACATAGATTTCTCCACTGAGCACCACTGCACTGCATCTGTACTTTGAATATTTCATGTGGCTTTGCTCTGCCCACTTATTCCATTCCGGATCGTATACCAGAAGAAGGTTGCTAAGACGATCTGGTTCATCATCTATCCTGTAAGACTGGAAAATCATAGAAGCATGTTGATGCATTCATAGAATCACACAATGATTCCGCACAACAGAATTACATGTGCTACTCTGTATTAGCTCGATAAGTATGTATTGCTCAAACTATTCTATTAATCTTCTATGATGCTCATTTCAAAACTTTATTTAGAAGCGAATACCAAACATTTTTAGTGACAACTTTAATTTTTATCTGATATTAGAATGTGTGTTATAAAATGTCCACATTACCTGGGGTGTGCGACCTCCTATAACATAGAGGCAGTTCTTAAGTGTGACCACGCTGTGATTGGCCAAAGGCAGGGGCAGTGGAGCTGCACTGCGCCAGGGTCCACCCTGCTTGCACCAGCGCTCCACAGAGTTAGTGATGAGTTGCTCGTTCTTCAGCCTCATCAGACCACCCAGCAGATACACAGTGTCCCCCAGTGACCCCAAAGCGAAAGAGTCCCGATATTCTGCTGAGGTCAAGCACTCCCAGCTGCCCTGGGCCTCCACTTTGTACCTGTTTCAGCCAGACAGCCATGTGTGAAGAAAAAAATATAACCCATGGATAAATGTAACAATTTGTTAAAAACAATGAATTAATATATTAATTAAAGCTGCTGTAGGTAAGATTTGAGAGTTTTAAAGAGAGAGAGAGTGCAGAAAAGAGCAGAAGATTTTTAAAATAGAGAACCAAAAAAAGTCCCCTCCTTCCCCCTCTGTTCCCTCCCCTCCCTCTGCCATTGAGAAGTTTTGCATTCACACACCTGTGATTGACAGGCAAGATGGATTCCCGGAACCAATCAAGGAGGAAATGCCCTAATTGGTCAGAAATGAGCCGGGAGCTGACTACAATCTAAATTGGTTCATACAAAAGCAGGCCCAGTCAATTCGAAACAGATATTCTCACAGCGCATTTCACTCACTAATAGCTGATGGATGGTTAGGCCATTTCTAACAAATTACACTGAAATAATAGCTCTTAAACCTGCAGCACCTTTAATAAATATATGCCAATAATCTCACCTAAAAATCTCCACGGTCATTTCCTTCTGCCAAGTCATTTTGCGCACCCCAACCTCGCCCGCCACTATGATGTCATTTCCTTCAGTTACAACCCCCGCACACACGTATCCCAGAGCCTCTCCATAGCGAGGGGAAGTGATGTAGTAGCTGCGGCCCGTGCTAGGGGCATAGCAAAAGCTGCGGTCCGCGTAGCTGCCATATCGTGATCTAATTCCTCCGCTGTCATTACCGATGCAGAGCAGCAAATCCGTGGTCTCCATGCCATATCGCAGCCTGAGTTTGCGCGGCGCAGCAGAAGGATGCATCGCCGTGACCGCCAGTGCTTCATTCAGCATCTCTGTGCACTCTGCGTCAGCCAGCAAGGCTGTGTTTCTTCTCATGGCCTCTCTGAGGTAGTCAGAGTTTATCAGCGGCAGACGGACCTTCCTCAGGAGCTCAGGGAGATGGTGGCTGCGCCCCTCCTCCAGAGGATTGTGTCTGACCCAGCGCAGAACCACATCCAGGATGGTCTCCTCTCTGGATACATTGAGGTCGTCTGAACTGAGCAGTTTCCCAAGCTGGTGGGCCTCCAGTTCTAGCATCTCCTCACATTGACAGACGTGAACAAAGTTCTGTCGTAGGAAGCGCTGCGCTTGGTCAGCCAGATCCTCCGCTCCCAGGTCACGGGCGTAGTAGTACACACCGAGGCAGTTAGAGGCATCCATGTTCTCCGTCATGTGCAGCTGGCAGCATGCGAACACATCATCCATCTGTAGGAGAAACGCGGCGATGGAGATCTGTTGGACGTTTGCATTGTTGAGTGGAAGATCTGAGGTGTACATGTAGTTGAGGAGCAGTGCCAGGCTTTCTGCATTGGTGTCTCGGAGGAATATCTCTCTGTTGTTACACTCTCGCAGGCCGCAGGTGAACATGACGCGGAAGTAGGGGCTGAAGGCCGATAACACAACACGGTGGCAGGGGAAGCTGATCCCTTCTGCCACCAGCACCACGTCTGTGAGATTCTCCGTCTCCCTCATCTTCCGTAACTGGTTAAGAAGCACCACACCGTGTTTGGCCCTTGGATCCATGTTGTTTCACTTTGTATAGGAAATGATTCGATTTGATTGATGATTCAATCAACTAGTTTAAAGAAAAAAGATTAGTCTTAGGGTTGACGTTCAGCTAGTGAAGTCCTTATCTCTGAAAAAGAGACAGCAGTAATACGTTATTGTAAAAAGCTGAGCAAATTGTAAATAACAAATTACAAATGGCAAATTTTGTTGTATGAATAGTTTGTTTTTATGTATTAACATAAAAACAAACTATTCAGTGATATATTGCTGTAGAACTATTAGCTACACTTTGTTTTGACATTCAAGCATGTTTTTCTATTGCATGACGCAATATATGTCACTATTAAAACATTTTAAATTACAGTGAATGATAAGGTTACCAAGATGGATTATGTTGGACTAGTTACTAGTAACATATATTGCTTGTGATGTATATATAGAAATACAACACATTTAGATGTGGCACAGGAGCCAATATAGCAGCTTTCTTCATCATGCAATTTTCTTGTGTTGTCTTACCAAAATCATCAACTTCACTGCTCTCACGATAATCCAGCTGCTATCTTTGTCTGAGGAAAACCAGAAAGCATTCATGTTGTTGTTTTTGCTTCAAACTACATGTGTTGTTGTTGAACACATGAAAAGGGCTAAGCAATTGCCAGAGACAAAGCTATTTGCCCTCCCCTAGCTCCCTTGGCCCTCTGAGTAACTAACCCAAAAATAGCCTCATGTACTCACAGTAAGTGGGTCAGAAGGGCTCAGATGATGGGCATGACATTCTATTTTGTTTATTTGTATCTCTGTATATAAACAGCAGCAAATGAATAGTTAATAATATATGTGTTAATATTATCCGAGTTTTGGCAGTGACATTGCAGTCAATAAGTACCATATCTGCTCTGTGAACACTTCTGTCACGTGCAAGAAGCGGTGTAATGAATGACGTGAAACTTCCCGGCCTCAGATTTCATGACTGGACTCTCTTAAAGACCCAGTCAGCTATTTGTTCACAGATCATGAAGAAAATTGGAAAACTAACTCAAACCTAAAACAAGCATTTGGTAATTGCCTTTATTTGCCTTGCTTATTGCTATTAAAAGATAATCTAACACCAGTAACAGTAGACATTTTGAAAAAAAAGATATAAGTGTATGTCTCAAGAGAAAATACAATGCTATAGGGGTATCACGATCCTAAGATCGATCAAAATGAGCTTTCGATTTCGATCATCAAAATCAAAAGCAGGATTGTCGTTAAAATACATTTAAAAAAAGCTTTTTGTTGGGTGCCCCTGTCTTCTAGTGGCTCTACTTTTTGTTTTTGTGTTCAAGAGTTTGTTGAGGAGAAATATGGTGAAGAAATATGGTGGTTATATCACACATGTAGCCTATCTTTTTAAAGAAGAATTTGAAAATGTAAATGACACAAAACCAATGTTGATCTGTTGATCTTTACCAATCAAGACTCGGTAGTCTTGCATTGGAATAGCCGTTAAAAATAAATATTGTTTAAATGGAAAATCGAATCAAATCATGACCTTAACATCAAAAGTCAAATCGAATTGTGGATTTGGAGAATCAGGGCACCCCTACAATGGTATTTTTCCATTACTGTGAGTGTTTTCGTGCCCTGGTAATACAGGATAAAGGGTAAAACAGGATGTGTGAGAGATTTGGTTTGATTTTAAACTAGAATGTCATGGTTCATTAGAATCCCTTCTGCAAGTTTAAGGGAAAATGCTAGTGAACTTTACCTGGGGCCCGGATATCCATGAAAGTCTCCCCACCCTTCAAACCACAATCATATTATGGATTTGTGTACACTTATTAGGCATTCACCTAACATTCATTAGGCATTAGTCATTAAACACCTAACCATGAGTCATTGAACACCTAACCAACATGTCCCCTCAGATCTGCCCAGTTAGCCATTACATATAATAATAATAATTATATATGCAAACTGGCATTGTGACAGGGGTGGTGCTGAATCAGTGGCTGATGTTAGCATCAACATTGTGACAGAGGCAGTGTTGGATGAGTGGCTGACATGTGCTGCATGTCAGTTCATCAAACGTGTTAGCAGTGAAAGTCGTTGGAATATAACTGACACATTCAGAAAAGTAAAAAGTTTGACACCTTTTGAAGAGTGGTGGACAGAATATAAGCCATGGGCACTAAATGTAGGTCTGGGAAATACAGAGTAGAGAGAGATGTCCTGGATGAGCAGAGACTGGAAGAGATGGCTCAGAGGAAGATATACTCTGATACCCACCCCAAGCTAACTGAACGCCTCAAAGATTCTCTAAGGTAAGATTTCTATAGAAAGTTGAAGGATGGAAAACAGTGTATAGGATTGACTTTGCAGTTTGATACCGTATTTTCTCCATAGAATTGGAGGTTGATTATTAACATTCCAATTAAACCTACACTATGTAACTTTTTTTGTAACTTTATCCATTACACTATGTAATGGATTTTGAAAGAAAAAAAATCACTGGCTCGATTGAGCCATGGATGGATGGGTTTTTATTCTTTAGACATTCATGATTTCAACACGTTTGAAGAAAAGGGATGGCTGCAGTGTAAAAGTTAGACATTGTGCATTGTGAATGACAGGGATATGCCATTTATGAAATGCTTATGTTAGACATTAAACTAATGGATGGACCACTCATGTCTGTTTATAAACCTCATCTTTCCCAGATGTACAGTGCCCAAACTGAAGCAGCGCATAGTGCACAGCCTGCCTGTGCTGTACTGGCTGCCGAGGTATTCCATCTGGGACTACGGCATGCCGGACCTCATCTCTGGCATCAGTGTGGGCATTATGCACCTACCACAAGGTATGCAGTCACTGGTGTCATTCATCTTTACTGTCACACAATAGCCATTCATAACAATTCAAGTGTATCCCATGCAATTTATGTGCATGATAAAAGCGTTTTTACTTTGCATTGAAACCTTTGTAATTGTAGTTCTTTGCTGTCTTTTGAAAGGCATGGCCTACGCACTCTTGGCCTCTTTACCTCCCGTTTTTGGGCTCTACACATCTCTCTACCCAGCGTTAGTCTACTTCTTCTTTGGCACCTCTCGTCACATTTCCATTGGTAAGTTGATGTAAGTTGATGTTTATTATGCTAATAGAGTATAAATATAGTTAATCATAGAGACATGGGGCAGGTTTGCAACTCTAACACATAGCCACTGAGCCACTCTGGCGACAGGTGAAGTAGTGGATACTGGATCTGAAAAGAGAAAAAAAAAAAGAGATTGGAATACAAAACTAGAAGTGGTTATACAGGAATTATGGTCATTTAGAAGATGTTTTTATCCACAGTGACTTCAGAAACAAGTAATTAATGAGCAGGATGGTGTTAGGCCTACAGGTACACTGTGGACATTAGGGATTGAACCGGGTATCTTTTGGCTGGAAGTTGAACACTCTAGCCATTACAATATCTTGCCAGAAGTGCAAAAACAACAACCATCACTCATGTATCATGGCAACTCTTGATTCCTTGCTTTGGTGTGGTGTTCTTTAGGTACATTTGCCGTGCTCAGCATAATGGTGGGGGGTGTTACAGAGAGATTAGCCCCAGACAGTGACTTCCTCGCAGTGAATGGGACTAACCTCACTGGTAGACAGGTGAACATACACGCCAGGGACTCGTACAGGGTACAGGTTGCTGCAGCCACCACTGTCCTTGGAGGACTCATCCAGGTATCTATGCTTGTATGGAACATGGAATTCTGATGTACTTATCACTATTACTATTGGCCATCATGAGCTGTCTGTCCATAGGTGGTACTGGGCCTGGTGAAGTTTGGATTTGTGGGAACCTACCTGTCTGAGCCATTGGTGCGCGCATACACAACAGCTGCTGCTGCTCATGCAGTGGTGGCACAGTTAAAGTATATCTTTGGTGTGTCTCCCAAGCGCTTCAGTGGCTCTCTTTCACTGGTGTATGTGAGTGTTTATTACTGATTTATTACTGGTTAAAAAATTACTACATTTATATTTACTATTATAATATACTTTGAAATGCCCATAATGATGTCACATCAATACACTCTGTATTGATGTGACTCTGACCGAGCTTGTATTTTCTGCAGCTCGCGATTATTATTGCATAAAATAATGAGTTTTAATGGATGTGTGTGCTCATGTGTGATCAACCATCCTCTCTCTGTACTATTCTCAGACCTTAGTGGATGTTTGCTCCTTGCTTACCAAGACCCATCTTCCAACACTGGTGGTCAGCGCGGTCTCGATGGCCTTTCTCATTGCTGCCAAGGAGCTCAACTCCTACCTCTCACCAAAGCTCCCAGTACCCATCCCAGTGGAACTCATTACAGTTAGTGGAGTGTGTTTTTTAAGGTTAAAGCCATTACCTCCTCACACTACATAATGGTGTGTTTCCATGCTGCAATGGAAACACAAGCTTGAAAGTGCTGAGCAGTGGTATTATGGTAGCAAGTGCATTTGTGCAAAACACAGCAAAACTGTTACATTGTAGCTAATGATTATGTTTGCCAGTGTGCTCTGACTATTGCTCAAGTCATTGAAGTTTAATGATTGAATTTTGTGGTAAAAGTTTGTTTTTGTTGGACTGATGTATTAGTGGCTGTTTTGGTACATGTATTAATATAATTTCTTGTCTGTGATTAGATAGTGGCAGCGACATTGATATCATCATATACCAATTTGAACAGCAACTACACCATCTTAGTTGTAGGGGAAATTCCCAGTGGGTAAGAATCTAGTTTATTCTCCAAACTTTGGGTGGACATTGTTGTTAGGATTGTTACTTGTCAACATAGATACGTCATAACTTTCTCTGAATGCCTCCCAGTCTTAGTCCACCCAGCCTACCGAAAGCCAATGTGTTCGGAGAAGTCATCGGCGATGCGTTTGCCCTGGCCATCGTGGGGTACGCCATATCCATCTCACTTGGGAAAACATTTGCACTAAAACATGGCTATAAGGTGGACAGTAACCAGGTGATCACAACTATATTACCAACTATGAATAGCATAGTCACATGTCTAGGTACTTTATTCTCTTACTATGTGTCCATTCTAGGAGCTGGTGGCACTGGGTTTGAGTAATGCAGTTGGAGGTTTCTTTAAGTGCTACTCGGTGTGTTCCTCCATGTCCCGCAGTCTCATCCAGGAGAGCACTGGAGGAAAGACACAGGTGAGGGCCATCCAGCAACCCTGAAGTGAGATAAGACATGGTTATATTTGTGGGTGCGTAACCGCCGACTCCAGGATTGGAAGGCAAATGCCAAATGACTGCAGCCATTCAGGTCGGCGAATTATAGCGCTCTTAAGGGTTCAGGAGTGAGGTTTACCATGGAGGACCCATGTCAACTCTGTTATAAGTGCACACATGATTGTGTGTTGAGGAGGCTGAACTATAGGCCGTAGACAAATGTTGGTCCCCCATTTAGGGATCACTGCGATTATTCTAAATATGCAAAAGACAAACTTGATTGCCAAATACAATGTATATTATACATGTATGACATCACATGTTTTTTCAGATGGCAGGAATTGTCTCGGCTGTAATAGTTTTGGTTACAATACTGAAGCTGGGATCACTGTTCCAGGAGCTTCCCAAGGTGCGGTCCATCTTTTACTGTTCATCTCGGAATACATTCATTATCACGGAAAATGCTACCCTATTGTTGTTGTGCCTTGCTAATAAAAATCAGTAATACATAAACATCTGGCTGTTTTGTATTCTCTTTTTTTGCAGGCTGTACTTGCGGCTATTGTCTTTGTGAATCTGAAGGGGATGTTCAAGCAGTACTCTGATATCCCTCAACTGTGGAGGAGCAACAAAATCGACCTGGTGCGTGAATACATTCATCATTTTAAAAAATACAGTAACCAGTAACAGTCATTAAGTCACAAGAGTCATGAGTACAATTGATTTAATTTGTTTGTTTATTGTTGTCATGCTCCAGGCGGTGTGGTTGGTCACATGGGTCTCCACTCTATTGTTTAATCTGGACCTCGGTCTGGCAGCATCCATTGTCTTTGCTCTGCTCACTGTCATCTTCAGGACCCAGCTGTGAGTTAACATATATAGCTAGATTAAAATGTAGCCTTAGTTTGAAAAGTTTGGTTGATCCAAGGCACTCACACAAAATGGACAGTTAAAAAACAGCATGGGGACTTTAAAAAATCGATATGTTCTATCTGTGCTTTGAACCAACACAATTATGTTCTATCCCTATACCATCCATAACATTTCTGAACATACACCAAATAAGCACCCAGTCTTAGTCCCCCCAAGATGCTCTGATATATTATATATTATATATATATTAGGTTCAGTAAATGGTGAAATGTTCTAAAACTCCACAATGTGTCCTATCAGGCCAACATACTCTGTTCTGGGACAGATTCCAGGCACTGAGCTTTATGAGGACATAGAGACGCACAGAGAGGTGAAGTGTTACTCTACATGTTCTTCCTTCTTTTCCCACTGGGAAGAGTTTGGAGAGTTTTCCCTTTTCAAGGTTAGGTCTAATTTTATATTAGACTGTGAACTCATTTGAGACTCCAACTGTGATAAACAGTTATAGAAATAAGCATGACTGAACTTAATTTGTATGTGTGTGTGTGTGTGTGTGTGTGTCCATGACAAATAGTAGTCTTGCAGAGACATGACTATGCCACTTTGTGATTAGATTATATACATGTTGACCTGCAAGGTTAATGACAGAGAGAGAGAGAGAGAGAGATACTGACTTCCTCTGAGAGCTGTGAAGCTATATGTTGCTTGCAGGTGAAGGAAATCCCAGGAATTACAATTTTCCGTTCCTCCGCCACGGTGTACTTCGCCAACGCTGATCTTTACCTGGAGGCCCTGAAAGAAAAGGTGAATTCTCTCAACTACATAAAAATACACAAAACTTAATGAGCTGATTAAACACTTACACTATGTGTTCAGAGCGGACTGGACATCAGCAAAATGATTATTTATAAGAGAAGAGAGGAGGCAAAACAGAGACGTCGAGAGAGGAGAGCTGAGAGACGGGCAAGGAGGCAGGCCAAGAGAGAGGTACTGCACCAATCACAACACACCTGTATTATTGCACCATAATACTAGTATTATAAGAAGTATTATATTAGTATTATGACATTGTGATTAAAGATAATCCAAGGGGTGGATTCTTTCTTTGGCAGAAGCCAGCGCAGAGAGTGAGGCAAGCGGCGACATCTGAGATGGTGTTCTCTGTGGAGGAAATGGAGGCAGCCGGCCACTGGGAGGATCTGTCCACTGATAAGGAGGCAGCGCACGGCGGGTACCCCAGCAGGGGGAACAGCACTGTGTTTGTGATCCCGGACACCCTGCGGAACGCAGACGACCAGTGCAGGTGGGAGTACCTGAAGGGCGGGGCCCCAGACTGTGCCAGCATCGGCTCTGTGTCGGAACTGCAGGATGGGGGCTCCAGCAGTGAGGACACCCTGAGCCGCGATCTGGAGCGTGTCTCACTGGGCTCGCTGGGGAAGTGGACCTGGGATGTCCACTCCATCATCCTGGACCTGACCACGGCCAACTTCATCGACACGGTCGCCATCAAGACTCTGAGGAATGTGAGTTTTTCAGATCCTCATTTGTTTTGCATTCTGATGTGTTTTTCTATTCTGTTGTTCATTAAGGAGGGACGATGCTGATAGGGAGACAAAGTTAGAGGATTATGGGATAACGTTACTCATTACTGAGTGATAAAATATATATTGTAATATTACCATATAAATAATAACAGCATTGGTTTGTGAAACAAGGGTTCAACTTTGTGTTGGCAGATTTTCCGGGATTTTGGTGAGATCTCTGTGGATGTCTACATGGCTGGGTGTCAAGGTACTATAGTGACATCTATAAGGTATAGAAGTGATTGTTAGGTTGTTATTCCTCCCTTAGAACATTGGCAGCTGTTTTCAGTTGAGGGATACTGTGCTAAAGGCCTTCCACCCCCCTCCTCACTCTGATGAGTTATGCCTGGGACACACTGCCTGCGTGAGCAGCTTGTGTGCGTGGTATTACCTCTCTGCTGCGGCTTGCACGCCTGTGATGTCCACACAGGCAGCGTTTCTGCTGCGGCGCTGCTGCGTGGCTCTGCCAGCCAGCCCTATCTTTCTACATTGAGTTAATATCCTTAAATAATACAATGTTTCATTTCATTATAAATTTCATTTATATTTATTTTCGACCAGAAAAGTTTAAGAAGCTTATAAAAAATAACTAACAATAATAAAAACTTGACACAGAGCGCTTACGGACACAGGAAGTGTTTTAAAAGGGCTATAGACGATATCCTGAACATTAATATAGCAGCAAACAACTATTGGCTATGTAGAGTTATAGTGGAGTAATGGCGTCCTGACCAGAGAATGAAGGCACCCTCCATCTGCGTGTGTTGTAATCTGATTTTCTATTTTCTTTGTTTTGGATAGTCGGGCCGGCCGCGTGTTCATGATAACGCACGCATGAGATGAGTTAGGAAGGTAAAGAAAACTCCCAATTGTTGTGGTTTGAGCTGCTGATGCTCTAGTGCGACATCTTGTGGCTATATATATCGTCTATAGCCCCTTTAAATAATTGTATATTATTCATTTCTGTCACACATTCTACAGATATAGACATGGAAACTGTCTTTTTGTGCTATTTTCTATTTTTTATTATTATTTAATGTATATTTATATGTATGTATAATATGGTTACTGACGCTGGGAACTGTGATGTGTACAAGCAGGGGAGATTTATCCGGCTCTGCTTGCAGCTTCGCCTGAGCCCATTAGGCGAAGACTAGATGGCGTAGCCTACAACAAATAGAATGATAGCTATGTTATTATAACTCTAGCTCTGTGATTTAGGCGTACCCTCCATTGCTGAAAGAATAGCGTGGAGGACGACTGCTGCTCGACGCAGTCTTATATACATGGTGCCGTGGGAAATGTGGGCGGGGCCCACTTTGCTTGGTACATTATTTGAAATGTTGAATCATGGAACTAGAGTTATAAGGCAAGGCAAGGCAAGGCAGCTTTATTTATATAGCGCATTTCATACACAATGGCAACTCAATGCGCTTTACATAAAACAAACATTTAACAATAAGAATTGAAATTAAAAAAATAAAAACAACTACAGAAGAATAGAAAGAGAAAGAAATAAAATACTATAATAGAGCAGCATAAAATAATGATTTAAAAGGACATAGTGCAAATGAAAGATTACAATTTAAAGTGCTTTGAACGAGCTCAATCATAAGCACAGGAGAAGAGAAGTGTTTTTAACCTGGATTTAAAAATGTTCACAGTTGGGGCTGATTTCAGTTCAGCTGGTAGTTTGTTCCAGTTTTGTGCAGCATAACAACTAAAAGCTGCTTCACCATGTTTAGTTTGAACTCTGGGCTCCACTATCTGACCTGAGTCAGTAGATCTCAGAGCCCTACTGGGTTTGTATTCTACTAAGATGTCATTCATGTATTCTGGACCTAAACCATTCAGTGATTTGTAGACCAGTAGCAGAACTTTAAAATCTATTCTATAGCTGACTGGGAGCCAGTGTAAAGACTTTAGAACTGGAGTAATGTGCTCTGATCTCTTTGTTCTGGTTAAAACTCGAGCTGCAGCATTCTGAATGAGCTGCAGCTGTTTAATGCTTTTTTGTGGGAGTCCAGTCAGAAGACCGTTACAGTAGTCGAGTCTACTGGAGATGAAAGCATGAATCAACTTCTCCTGGTCTGTTTGAGACATAAAACCCTTCACTCTGGATGTGTTCTTAAGCTGATAGAAGGCTGTTTTGATGATGGATTTGATATGACTGCTGAAGGTCAAATCCGAGTCTATCAGCACGCCAACGTTTCTGACTTGGTCCCTAGTTTTTAGAGAGAGTGACTCGAGATGTTTACTGACGGCAATCCTCTTCTCTTTATTGCCAAAAACAATTACCTCAGTTTTGTCCTGATTTAATTGAAGGAAATTTTGGTTCATCCAATTTGTTACTTGCTCTAAACAGTGACACAATGACTGTATTGGACTGTAGTCATCTGAGGACAGTGCTATGTATATCTGCGTGTCATCTGCATAACTGTGATAGTCTACATTATAGTTCTGCAGAACTTGACCCAAAGGCAGCATATATAGACTGAACAGAAGGGGTCCAAGAACTGACCCCTGAGGAACTCCACATGTCATAGCCATTCGATTGGATTCATAACTTCCAATGGTCACAAAATAACTCCGCTCTTCCAAGCAGGACCTGAACTATTCTAGGACTGTTCTGCTGAGTCCTGCCCAAGTTTCCAACCTGTTCAACAATATACTATGATCCACAGTGTCAAATGCAGCACTGAGATCCAACATCCGACCAGAACTGACACCGTGCCTGAGTCAGTGTTTAACCTAATATCATTTAACACTCTAATAAGAGCTGTTTCTGTACTGTGGTGAGGTCGGAAGCCTGATTGAAATTTGTCAAAAAGGCCACTGGAATTCAAGAAATTGCTGAGTTGATTAAAAACCACTTTCTCAACGATCTTGGCTATAAAAGGAAGATTTGAGATAGGTCTGTAGTTGGTTAACATGGAAGCATCCAGCATTCTCTTTTTTAAGAGTGGCTTAATGGCAGCTACTTTTAGGGATTTAGGAAACGTGCCCGATTGAAGTGAGCTATTTAGTATTTGTCGCAAATTTAAAAGTCTGATGGCATTGTGTCAAGACAGCATGTTGATGGTTTTAGATGCTGAACTGTTTCCTCTGTTTTTTTGGTCAACTGTATTAAATTCTGACATCACAGTTGAGTTATTCCTGGGAGGTCTTAGGGATTGCGTTATTTTATTGTTTTGTTGATTTGTGTTAATATTTAACCTTATGGACTGGATTTTTTCACTGAAAAAGCAAGCAAATTCATTGCATTTTGCTGTGGAAAGGAGTTCTGGAGCTATCTGTATAGGGGGGTTTGTCAGCTTATCAACCATAGCAAATAGAGTGCGAGTGTTGTTGATATTCTTATTAATAATTTCAGAAAAGTGTCGCTGTCTAGCCTTGAGTAACTCATAGTTAAAATTACAAAGACTTATTTTGTAGAGGTCATGGTGAATTTGAAGTTTAGTTTTTCTCCACTTACACTCTGCTTTCCTGCATTCTGTTTTTAAAGCCTTTACCATCATAGTGTTCCTCCATGGTGTTTTCTTTCTGATCAAGGTTGTCTTAGTTTTAATAGGTGCAACAGCATCCATGACATTTGAGATTTTCCAGTTAAATGTATCTAGGAGTTCATCAACTGACTCTGCACTCACAGTTGGTGACATAGCTATAGCCTCCATAAACTTTGCACTGGTATTCTCATTTATGTACCTTCTCTTAACAGACACAGAGGTTAACTGAACATTTGGAATGATCTGTAAGTCAAAGAACACACAGAAATGATCAGAAAGAGCCAAGTCCTTAACATCAACAGAAGAAATGTTAACACTTTTAGAGATAACCAGATCCAGAGTGTGGCCTCAAGTGTGTGTGGGCCCTTTCACATGTTGCAAGAGGCCAAAAATGTCAAGTAGAGCAGAGAGTTCTTTGGCATTACTGTCCATGTTATTGTCTACGTGAATGTTAAAATCCCCTGTTATGATAAAAAAGTTGTAATCAGTGCAGATAACTGACAGCAGTTCAGCAAACTCATCAATGAATTTTCCTGAGTATCTTGGAGGTCTATAAATGATTAAAAAAATAACTTTTGGATCACCTTTTAGTAAAAAACAGAGATATTCAAAAGAGCTAAAATCACCTAACGTAATTTCCTTGCACTGAAATACAGATTTAAAGATGGCAGCAACTCCCCCGCCTTTCTTACCAGTTCGACACTTGTTAATAAAACTGAAATTTGTTGGTGCAGCTACATTCAGTCAGCCATGTTTCACTAAGAAGTAAAAAATCTAGATCATAGGTCATAATGATGTCATTAACTAACAGTGATTTGTTGACTAGTGATCTGATATTGAGTAGAGCTAATCTTGTGGAGATAGCAGGAGACACTGGTATATTTCGAGGTTGACATGCTATACTTAATAAATTGGCAGATTTACCCTTTTTATTTCTCACCAGTTTAACCATTCTTTTGTTACCTGTCATCACAGGGATTGAGAAGGCTATCTGAACTCCATAGGGCTCTGACTTTAGCCCTGAGTTATAATAACATAACTATCATTTACTTTACTTGAAGTTACTCCAGGGGCGTGCTTGCCCTGTGTAGACGAGTATAAAATAACGGACAGTAGTTGTGTTTCCACTGAATTGTCACTTTTGAAATGTTGCAAAAACAAAAATGCGAATCAAGCGCGTTTCGTCAGATGTTAGCGGTATAGGCTACGTGTAGCTGTAATAAACAGAACAAGTAGAGGTTGCGAACTTGAAACAAAACCTCCAGGGCTTATCAAGTCCTTGGCGAGCATTTCATTTTGTAATTCCTGGTAGATTTTTGCTGTTTTCCATCTAAAATGGCTGTGATCTTTTTTGAGACCGAGGAATATTTTGGTCTCCTCCTCAGTCCACGCGTACCTGTTGTAGCTACCAGCCATGTTTTTCCTCATTATGGGAATATCGCCGACAGTTCTCTACACCAGAACTTATTCGGCAAAGGTGTTTCCATCTCCCATGTAGCGCATTACTATTAACTTTTTTTGTAAAATTGAGTTTTTGCGGAAAAAATCTTTTTCTAATGCAATACTTCAAAATGTGTATAACTATTTGTTGATAGAAACACTTTGGCAGAGCTAACTACATGCCCAGCACCTTCAGCTGCAGAAATGCCACAGTGCATGTATAAGAAGGCAAAAGACAAAAAGAACGGTAAAACCAGGATTAAAGGGGAACTTGGCAACTCTAGCCATTTCTTCGCTGGTTTTCACTTTTGTCATCGCATGTTTTCTCAACGAGCTCCTCCTACAGGTCTGGGACGTATATTACACAACACTGTCGTAAAAAAACTCACTTGCGGCACCCTCCTCCCCCTTTCTACCGCTGCTCATGTGCATTTGTTGCCAGACTTTTTCGTGTGGCGCGATGTCTACCGAGGTGGGTAATACATTATACACTGTATCATAGAACATTGACATGTATAGCCGGCGTGATTAACCGTTATTGAGGGGGGCGGGTGTGTTTATGTTGAATTGCCGTAAAGCAGTTCGTGTTTCTCGCTCGTTCTCGCTCGTTCTCGCTTCTCGCGATACTTCTCATTTCCAATTTACCGAGAGGGTAGTCCCAAAGTTGCAAGGCTGGTTTTCCACCTGGGGGCGCTGGGGGGAGCGGGGATAGTCACCATTAACACCGGAACAGACCATTTAACCATCCAAATGATTTGCAGACGGGTTTATTAAGTTGAAAAAGTTGCCAAGTGCCCCTTTAATATTGGCGAATTTGAGAGGTGGAGAGAAATGAATTGTCACAGCTGAGTTTGGCACAACGCGTGTTGGCTTTGCTGCTGGTTGTTATAGAGTGGTGCAGGAATGAGTCCTAAAACCCGGAAGTCCGTTAGCATGTTGGCACTTCCGGTTCCCTCGTCTCGAAGTCAATGGGTTTTTTGGCTGAAATAAGGTCTGTGGTTAACACAAGCTTAAGAGATTTACATGTTTTGTTTTACGACATAAGATACATCGGTAAATACCCCACTCGTGAATTTTGACGCTTTTACGTGTCTTCAAAAAATTCTGGCGATTGCATTTACACTTCAAAAGTCATAAAAGTAGTGTTCATTGGTGAAGATTATCTTGCTTAACAAAACGTGTAAGTGTCATAAACTTTTGCTTGCCACAGAGCTTATTTTCTGCAATAATCCAAAATCCAATGGGAAAAACCAATTGGCTTTTTGTCGAGGGAACCCAGGGTGAAGCTAATTTCCGGGTTGGCCTACAAAAATACGTCATGCCTGCACCACTCTATTGAGTGAGTGCTGGCAACCGCAGCAAATGGGATGTTCAACGTTAAAGGGATAGTTCGGATTTTTTGAAGTGGGGTTGTATGAGGTACTTTAGAGTCAGTGTATTACTACAGTAGAAGGTACTTATCTAGAGTCAGTGTATTACTACAGTAGGAGGTACCTATCTAGAGTCAGTGTATTACTACAGTAAAAGTTACTTATCTAGAGTCAGTGTATTACCTACAGTAAAAGGTACTTATCTAAAGTCAGTGTATTACCTACAGTAGGAGGTACTTATCTAAAGTCAGTGTATTACCTACAGTAGAAGGTACTTATCTAGAGTCAGTGTATTACTACAATAGAAGGTACTTATCTAGGGTCAGTGTATTACCTACAGTAGAAGGTACTTATCTAGAGTCAGTGTATTACCTACAGTAGAAGGTACTTATCTAGAGTCAGTGTATTACTACAGTAGAAGGTACTTATCTAGAGTCAGTGTATTACTACAGTAGAAGGTACTTATCTAGTTTCAGTGTGTTACTACAGTAGAAGGTACTTATCTAGAGTCAGTGTATTACTACAGTAGAAGGTACTTATCTAGTTTCAGTGTATTACTACAGTAGAAGGTACTTATCTAGAGTCAGTGTATTACTACAGTAGAAGGTACTTATCTAGAGTCAGTGTATTACCTACAGTAAAAGGTACTTATCTAAAGTCAGTGTATTACCTACAGTAGGAGGTACTTATCTAGAGTCAGTGTATTACTACAATAGAAGGTACTTATCTAGAGTCAGTGTATTACCTACAGTAGAAGGCGGTCGGTGCGCCCCCAGTTTGGAGAAGCAGACAGCTATACCAGCACAGACGCTAAGCAATGTACTGCTGTGAATGGGGTACACAATACACATACAGATCATAAGAAGCTATTAATTCGTCTCTTTTGATACAACAATATTTATTTTGATATTGCATATTGGATAATGTAGCAGTGTCACACATGCAGTCAACATTTGGACCAGGATCAATCCATAGTATGTAACCCATCAGTTTTCGAAAATTAGTTGTTTTAGGGTTTGGATTTCCTTTGAAGCAGCTGTTGGAGAGAGGGAGAGAGTAGAAAAGGGCAGACAAGGGCAGAAGAGAGCAAGATTTAAAAAACAATCAAAAAAACATCCCCTCCCTGTCTGCTCCATCCCTCCCTACGTTTCTCTGCCATTGAGAAGTGTTGCATTTGAGGCACCTGTGATTGACAGGCAAAATGGATTACCTGAACCAGTCAGGGAAGGGATGGCTTGATTGGTCAGAAATGAGCCGGGTGTGGTCTAAAATCTAAATTGGCTCATACAGAGGCAGGCACCAACACATTTCATTCAAATAAGCTCTTAATTGAGCTCTTAAATCTTACATACAGCACATTTAATAAATGACCATTATAATTTGATCATTTCAATAATTTGACCATTATAAGTTGATCCATTATCAAAATTATAATTGTTTATAAATTGATCTGGAACTTGCTTGTAATCATCTATTTATTCAGCTAAAGTGGTTGAGCAGCTAGACCTGGGGGATTTCTTCACTGAGTCTGTTACGAAGAGACATCTCTTTGTTTCCGTCCACGATGCTGTGCTCTACTGTCAGAACCACCGCGGAGCCTCAACAATCCCCAGATACCCGGAGTATATAGTAGGTCACTCGTTATTTACATTCCTACTCACAAAGATGTCCATATTACTCTGTGACTCTGATGATGCTACCTTAAATAAGAGATACTTTCATTAATGATTCAATGGCCAATTACATTTTTTTTCAGGAAATTCAGTGCAGCACCGCACTATAATTTCCATAAGCCTCTGAAGAGCTCAAACCAACATCGGAGGACTCTAAGCAGAAAGGAAAGGAAAATATTTGAAGGGGCAGTTGTGTATGATTCATTGAGTTTTGATAAATAATAAATAATGAAAACAGTGGCAACATTTTTTTTTCTTTTTACAGTTTAATTATACAAGGAAAAGTGATTGGGTGTGCATTTCAGATTAAAAATCAAACACTACATTAAGAAGGCTGAATATGTTTGTTGATTGACTGCTAAAAATTACCAGAGTATGCCTGTAGAGATTGTTGAAGTATTACATTTTTTATATGTTGCTACACAGTGTTTCTCTAACCAAACAAATTAAACAATACAAAAGTAAAAGTTAACAAGCAGACATGCATTGCACTTCGTGCAAACTGGGCATTACTGAATGAGGGGTGTACTGATTTTTTCAGGATTTGTACAGACATTTTAAACTATTTTTTAACATATAAACTTGTGCATTTCATTCGGGCAACATGACTCTTGTGTGATTCATTTAATATTTTTCTCCAACACGTAATTTTTAAAGTTGGACATCTACGTCTCTATGTCTCTAATAAAACACATCTGGCTTAACAATTGCATAAACCCACTGTCGCAGTCCCTGAATTTCATGTCTCTATGGAAGCAGGGGATGTTTTTTGTCTCAGGAAATTGTGCACACAGGATAGAGCAAAGTTAGGTAAAGTTTGGGGTTTTTGGTTCATGGGGTCTTCTTTGGGTTTTGCTACAAGTCTTGATGGGTGTCATGTATGTCATGGCTGGACAACAGACCGTCTTCCTCCTCCTCCTCTGACATCTGTGACACCAGCTGCTGGTAGCGGACCTGCCGCTGGTAGTCCGGGTCGATGTTGATCCATTTGTTGGCGACCCACTTGGTTCCTCGTGTCACCACACAGCCTCCATGCAGAGAGTACTGGTCCTGCTTGCCCACCCAGCCTGAAGCACACAGAACACATCACAACATCATTCACAATATGTTATGATATTGATATTTCTTAAGTCTTAAACGGTCTTGCACATATTATATACAACATATTATATGTCAAAATATTTTATAAGAAGAGGTTTCCTTTGTTAACTATTTATATTGCTTTGTGTCTGAAGTACTTGAAGTCTCACAAATGTACTTTCATTACAAAATATATTTTAACTGGTGAATATTTAAAAAAGTGTAAAACATTTTCATTAAAAAAGTGATAGCCTGCAATTCCCAGCCAAGATGAACATTTAAGATGTTGAATGGAGTCTCTAGGTCAAGAATTGTGGAAGGAGATGCCAAAGTTTGTAGAGAATAATAAAGAAAGAGATAAAAAACCTAAGAAGAAAAGCTGAGCACTGCCTAGCAGCACTCACCTAATTAAGAACCCCTAAATATAACCTGACCTTTGAAAGTTAATCACTCATGCCATGGAATTGAAAAACAGTCTAACCAATAAGATTCTGAGTGATTTTATTGATTTCTTAATTACAATAGATAACAGCCTTCCTTGGTGTGCATGTAGGTTTGCCTGGGGAACATTGCTGCCAGGAGAGCACTGGTGGTGGTGGAGATAAAACAGGATGTGATACCATAACATAACGGTGGTGGTGGAGCTATAACAGGATGTGATACAATAACGGTGGTGGTGCAGATATAACATGACGTGATACCATAAAATAATGGTGGTGGTGGTGCCGATATAACACAATGTGATACCATAACATAACGATGGTGGTGCAGATATAACATGATGTGATACCATAATATAATGGTGGTGGTGCATATATAACATGATGTGATACCATAACATTACAGTGGTGTTGCAGATATAACATGATGTGATACCATAACAGTGCTGGTGCAGACATAACATGATTTGATAACAACAGTGGTGGTGCAGATATAACATGATGTGATACCATAACAATGGCGGTGGTGTAGACATGATGTGATAACATAACATTGGGGGTGCAGATATAACACGATGTTATACCATAACATAAAAGTGGTGGTGGTGTAGACCTGGGGTCCGTTTCACAAAGCAGGTTTAACAACCTCTGAGTTTAATCCTAAACGCTGAGTTGATCTCCACTGAGATAGAAAACTCTGGGATTTCGGTTCCACAACACCGGTTTTGAGTTAAGTTGATCAACTCAGAGGAGTTCCACCTAGGGTTGAGCGCGTGCACCACAACTATAAAAAGCCAGCATCAATGGAGCCCCGATTCGACGAGTCACCATGGCAACGGGGAAGTCACCAACCTCGATTGGAAATACTTAATATACCTACTACTAATGCGCTCATATGGCGAGTTTCAACACGTTTTTAGAAAGAAGTGCAACACTGCTGCGTAAGTTTAAATGGAGTCATTTGCGATCACAATAATATTACAGAGGAAAACTGCTTGAATGGTAACTATTTATTTCATTTAGGTGCAATCCCGCGGGGGAGAAGCGCACTTGACAGCAGCTTAAGATTACATTATTCAAACAGATAAGACCTCGGCATGATCATTTTGATCATGTTTTACACTGTCAAGTAAATATTAAGTGGCTATTTGACTGTATACAGTTGCCTCTACATCTCCGACATTGTACAAAAAACATTTGCAAAGAAACGCAGTGCAACACACAATATCTGCTGGGATGTGAGAGACTACGGTTGGTAATGTTGCACATGTAAGGACGGATTAGGTTGTGTATGTAAATGATGGACTGTGACGTGAAACGGTACCGCTGAAAAAGATAATTGTCTGGAAATGATATTTATTTATTATTTAATATTTAATTCTCTGCGCAGTAAATAATAATTATAAAATAATAATTAATTGCATTTATATAGCGCTTTTCAAGACACCCAAAGCGCTTATATATATATATATATATATATATATATATATATATATATAAGCGATTTTTTTTTTTTTTTCCACTTCGAGCGCTGGTCAAAAGGACATGTTCGTGAAAAAGTCGCCTCCTACTGCGCCTAATGGACTTCTGAAATAGCACTGACTCTGATTTTGTTAAATGATTTTTGACAGACGGCTACGCCAAAACTCGCTGACTGAATGAATGAGGAAATCAAATGGCGTGTGTGGCTGAAAGAGGACGGAGACACATTGATCCATTGAGAAAAACCTGGTCCCGACCAGGTTAGGTTCATAGAGTCTGTTACTACGGTAACTGACCGAGAGCGTAAGTTATCTCTCTTTGTGAAACAGGCTAGAGTTGCCCCTCTTTCTCTGGTTTGAGTTATCTCCCTTTGTGAAACGGAAATCGCAGAGTTTCCCTCAGTTCAGGGTTAATAAACGCAGGGTTTTCACTAAACCTGCTTTGTGAAACGGACCCCTGATGTGATACCATAACATGCCAGTGGTGGTACATACAACATGATGTGATACCATAACATAACGGTGGTGGTAGAGCTATAACAGGATGTGACATGACGGTGGTGGTCCAGACATGATGTGATACCATAACATAACGGTGGTGGTGCAGGAACAGGATAAACTCCTACCTTTCCCATCAGAAAGGTAGTTGTACCAGAAGACGGCTGTTCCTCTGGTGGGCTTGACCCTCAGGTTGCTCCTGTCACAGTTCCTCCTGGTGTCCAGAAGATCCACATCATTCTGTATAAGAGACTGTAGAACACACACACACACACACACACACACACACACACACACACACACACACAAGTGTATACAGTCAACTATGGGGCCATTGTCCACCAGATGCTCAGCCCATGATGCATTCGTTTAGACAAATATGTCAGGATGCTTTATATGGGCCCACACACACACACACACACTATTACGCACCACTTCCTCATAGGTGCTGTTGTCTGCCACAGGGAAGGCCGTCTCCCCCCCTCCCTCCACTGAGTTCAGATAGAAGAGAACTGTGATGTACCTGGGTGTGCAACACACAATTTAACATGTGTGTGCGCATGCACTTTAAACAAAAGCATGAGCAAGCAGTTTCCCACAACAATGGCAATCTTAAATCACACAAAATGATCACACACATTCATCACGTACAGTGCTTGTAAAGGACAACTGAATGCACACACACACTGGTAACAAAGTTAAGGAACTTGATTCCTATTGGCCGAGGGGTCGCCCTCATGCAGGTGAGCAGTTAGTACTGCTCACCTGCACGAGGTCTCAAAGGGTGTGGAGGCGTTGGCGGCTCGTCTGGTATGTGTGCAGGCGGTCTCGGGGTAGACAGGACCGCTGTCATGGTGGGCGTGGTAGTGCCCCCCCTGTTGGTAGCGGACCACCTGCAGGGGCTCACTCAGGTCCACCAGGGTGTCTGGGAGCTGGGTCAGGCTGATCACCCTGCCATGTTACGTGGTGGACACCATTTCACATATTACCGTTTAAAATATTATGGCACATTTTGTTCCTTAGCTGTTGAGTAAATTTACACCATGTGCAATTAAGTTATTATGTGCCAGGTGTATTTGCTATTATCCTTAACATTTGTACGATACAAAAAACCCATACTTGTAATGTTCCAACAACTACTGCTACTACTATTAAGGTTCAAATTAATACATTTTAAATACACTATACAAATAAAGATGAGCAATACTACAACAACACTGATACTACTATAAATGATTAAATTATGATGATGATGATGATGATGATGATGATGATGATGATGATGATGATGATGATGATGATGATGATGGCGATGATAATAATAATAATAATAATAATAATAATAATAATAATAATATGATTATAATCACTTGCTGTTCCCTACCTCTGCTTGATGTTCTGCAGGACGAGGTGGGCTCCTCTGCCCTGGTACAACCAGGTGTGGCGGCTGTTCCTCACCAGCTGATTGCTCTTCACACCGCGCTGCAGCAGGAAGCGCTGGAAGGCATCGCTACTCAGCTGTCTGAATTCCTCCAAACTCAGCAGGCCTTTACAAACAAACAACAACAATCACAATGTGTTCCAATACAGATTATTAGAGCAGTGCTGTGTACAATATTCCAGCTGTTTGTACTTAAAAGTAAGGTACTGGTAAATATTATTTCTTCCTGTGAGGAAAATAAGCACAATAAATCAACACAATGATCACAGTAACGTTTAAGCCACTTTGTTCTTCTTAAACGTTTGTACACACACACACTCATAGAATTCTTTCTACATGGTTGCATGGTTTCCTGGGAAACCATGCAAACAAACAGGGAATACAAAACACAAGACTTATCTATTTATGAACGTATTTACTTCAACAGCCGAGAGCATATTTAAAAACAAGTTCCAAATATTTAATCATTCTAAATATAGACTGGGTGATCATACAACTTTTATTTACATTTTAGCTAATACAAGATTTGAATTTGTGTTGCTTTGACCCCTACGCTGAAGTCAACAAAAGACATATAGTAATTACACCGGTGTGTCAGGTAAAATAGCTAACCATTGTCGTCCTTGTCAGCATGGAGCCCGGCGTAGATTTCTCTCAGGCTCTCTGGTGTGAGCCAGATGCCCTCTCTCACCCGGGAATGTGTCAGAATCTGAGCAAGGTTGAGAGGTCGAGTACAAACCAATATAAAAAACAAACAAAACAAAATTAACTTTTTTTCAAAGAAAGGCTTAAAGTTACACACAGGATAAAGCTGCAGCCCTCACAGATTCTCACAGAATAGGCATCAACCTCATTGAGTTGCAACTGTCCATCCTGGTTAATGTCAAGGAGATTGAAGATATCCTCTGGGCTGAGGTCCAGTTCCTCCACCAGTTCCTCCTGGCCCTCTTGCACCATCAGCTGGCTTTCCACCAGACCTTTCAGTTGCGCAAGCTGCATCACTACACGACATTCATCATCCGTCAGAAACCCGGGAATCTCTGCAAAAACACACAAAGACAGACTCAGAGAGAGAGACCTGAGAGGTCTAGAGAAAACAATCCACCAACTGAAAAGTGCAAGTAGAATGTATTATTATTGTTTCGATTTATTAGAAAAAGTCAAACAAAGTGATTTCCTGCAACATATTGATTGACACATATTGCATGATGTATTGGATCTAGCCAGTGGCCATCAAATGGGTGTAGCTAGTTCTGGCAGGACACTAGTCATGCGCCGCCTATCAGCTGACAGCTAACACAGTCCAATCAAACGCACGTACTGATAGGCACCCTCACAATGGGTTGAGATATCTGATGAGATATCTGCCTAGTGCTCCCTGTTGTCAAATGTTGTTAAGCTGTATCTGACATCTGTATGTCATGCTTTAAATCCTACAGCAGGGAGCATCCTAAAATTATGAAACCATACAGCCAAACTAACTATCACTATTTCATGCAATAAATGGTTAAATCTATGACATGATTGATTTAGAATTTCATTTTTTTCTTGTAAATTTTGAAAATTTCAGTTCATCTTTAGCTATAATATAGTTGTATCCTTTAGAATTGCCAGTAGACATAAATAGTTTCCAGCTTAGTAGGCCTATGCATATATGTAAATTATATAAATAACCCTTGTTGTGAGGGTCGCAGGGCTCACCAAACAGAAGTGGTTTCAGGCTCAGCGTCCGCATCTCGTGTACTTCATCAGGCACGAGAGACAGCTTTTGAACATGTCCTACCTAGAAAAGGTAAAGAATATGTGTTCATTATAGGTGTGAGTAGGCTGTGGACATAGTCATAGTAGCCTATATCACATAGCTTATTATCAACATATTGAATGCCAGTGATTGCTGACCTTAACGCCATCTATTCGTGGAAGAAATATATCACGCACAATATCTGGCTTGGATTGCGGATCCTGCGAGTCGAGTGGCTGATGGTCGCCGCTCGGTGTCTCCTGGTGGCTCGCGGTGTCGGGATCTTCTTCACCGTTATTGTAATTCACGTATAGTTGCGCTATGCCATTGATGATGTACATGTGAAAAAACACCAGGACAAACATAAAGTACGAGCGAGAGCAAATGTTAGTCTTCTGCGAGCAAACGCGCTCGCCGGTCCTGCGGGCTTGTAAGGTTGCGTTCCCGGAGCCATCTGCGCTGACCCGGGGTCCAGGCATGTTGTCCGGGTTACAGATGACTTCCACAGGTCATGGCCAGCAGCAGCGGTGACGACAGCCAAGCGGTCCTCAAGCCCATCGGACTTTTAGCGTAGTTTCAAAGGCAATCGTATAGTTTACTGCGCTGTAGAGTTGAATCGAGGCGCCGCTACCCTAAACGTTAAAGCGATGTCAGCGTCATTGAAACGGCAAAGTAAAAGCCATGCTGCCCATGATGACGCTGTGGTGGTGAGGTCCCAGTCCTACCGTCGTCATGCTACAGCAGTAGACACGAGACAGTGGTGTTTACAATGCAGCAGTCCTTGAGTCAGCAGCAGCAGCAGCAGCAGCAATGCGCACTGCGTATCGAGCTACAAAACTGATACACACAGCCGAAAACAGGCGATAACTCGTTATGAAAAGAGTCTAAACGTTGGTCAACCGCGTCACACAGTCTTGTACATTTACAAGAGCTCTTTAAACAATACCACAAACACCTGTAGTCTTAAGTGGTCCACTACATAGCCAACACTACACACGTTTTTTTCTCAATCGCGTATAGCAGCCACAACACAATATATCCTGCTGACTGCTTTGTGTGCAATGCTGTCCTCTGTTGACCTTAAGTAGTAATTGCATTATGTCTACGAAATTTAGCACTATCGCAGCCTCTTCCATTGCATATATTAGGGAATATGAAGCTGCTTTAAAACACACTACACAGATCATGTGTAGTGTGTTTTAAAGCAGCTTAACATCATTTAAATGTATTACATTTAAAATTATATAATTATAACGTCCAACAAGATTTTAATCAAATATCACAAATTCCAGAAAAGGGAGTTTAAGAAGCTATTCCGACGGTTCCTCTTATTTTACTGTACATCATCAACATGTTGCAAGATTCAACCATGGACCTAGTATTATCATACTTTAAACACATAACGCGAACACACATATGTGCATGTTTATATATGCATCCATGCATGCACACATGCACATACAAGCACATGCAGACTGGAAATATTCCCTAGCCACCACCCTTACCTGGGGTCAGACATCTTCACAGTGTCCAGAAGAGTGAAGCGTACCTGCAACTTGAAATTAAAATGTATTTCAGATGGAAAAATGGTTGACCTTAATTCACTTGGACTAAATAATACATCATTACAATTGTTGTAGGCCTATATTTTAGGTCCAGTATGGCCTAAACTGGTCTGGGAATGCCTTATACATAGGCATCCTATCAATACATCATCAATAGACACAGAAAGTGTCTAAGGCCACAGTGCCTTATTTTTGTTTTTTTTGTACAGTTTTTGTTTTCTAATTTTTCACTGTAAATATTTATGAACCAAATAAAATTGCAGAAGCCTCTTTCTACCAATCAATTCTCTCTGCTCATTATAAAGCAGCAGAAGTAAATTCTTACTTTACCACAACCTGACAAAAATCACATGAATATTGTCTTCCGGGTTGAACGATGTAGTGGAAAGATGTGTGGTGTTTGCCTCCTTTATAATTTTGGTAACTTTTGTTAATATGGCCTATCTCTTATGTCTATCTTCAGTGTTTCAATTAATGATACCTTAAATTCAAGATTCAAGAACTTTATTAACACATACACATACAGGATTACAGTGAAATGAAAGTGGCAATGCTTATGGGATTGTGCAAAAACAACAACAGTAATGAGAGGTAGGTGTCGCTGTTGCGGTAAGCATCGACTCATTTCCGGTCTACCTCTTGCTCTGTGTGTACACTGTTTGGTGTTGTAGCTGTCGGTGAACGCTGAATATACATTTGTTTTACTCGTTACAGCGGTTATTTACCCGCTTAAACATTTAAACTTAAAATAGCGACAAGTCGCTATTTTAAGTCTTCACACGCTAGTTACATTAAGCATTAGCAGTTAGCGATGTCTTCTCCCTCTTCCTCTGCTCCTCTGTCCTGCTCAGTGTGCCAAATGTTTAGTTACTCCTCCACCTCTTTTAGTGATAATGGTACCTGTATTAAATGTAGTTTATTTAGTGCGCTGGAGGTGAGAATTAGTGACTTAGAGGCACGGTACCGCACCACACCGTCTCCGGTAGTCTGTGCGGGCCGGCCGGCGGTAGCTCTAGTTAGCTAGTGATGGGTCGTTCGCGAACGAACTAGTTCGAACGAACGACTCTTTAAAGTGAACGAACTGACCTAGTTCGCCACCGTCGTTCGCGTCGTTCGTCTCGTTCGTCTCGTTCGCTGAGTCTCTCTGACGCGCTGATTCGCGAGTCGTGACTCGTTCGCTGACTGATTGACTCGAGGACTGAGACGTCACTCACGACTCGTCATCACGAGAGCCAGCCAATCTGTCTTTGTATTTTCTGTCATGCCAGATTAATAAAATATTTGAATGTCTCGTCAATCTGTCTCGTTCTTTCATGCTTCCTTCTCACGCACGCAACCCGGCCGGGACCGCAATATAAAATATGCCCAGAATAAACACAACTGTACATCATTAACTTTAAAACTCATCATTGCTAAATCAAGTCTATTATCTTGCTGATATACATCCAATAATCTACTACGCCCCCCCCCCCCCCCCCCCCCCACACACACACATCGCGCTGCGTTTGGTGTGTCTAACTTTACCAAGTCTATTATCTTGCTGATATATTAAACATCCAATAATCTACTACGCCCCCCCCCCCCCCCCCCACACACACACACACACACACATCGCGCTGCGTTTGGTTTGTCTAACGTTACGTTGAATTGGGGGAACGGGGCATTTTGATCCTGACATGTCATTATGCATACATTAAATAAATCTGTTGAACTCAAATGAAATACATATGTTAACATATTCAACCAGACACAATGTTGTATTTGCTATTAACACATTTATTAACGCCATCAAGCACCATTGCACGATTGTGAATCGTGATTTCATGATTAGTTAGTAAATGAGAAGAACGAGGGAGTCCGAGACCGACTCAGCTGCATTCGTGATTCGTTTGAATGTTGTGTGAACGAGGAGGAGCCGAGTCTGACCGACTCGGCTGGCATTCGCCGTTCGCGAATGACAGCCCTGAGCCGAGTCGTTCGTGATTCGCGAACGAGGGAGGAGCTAAGTGAACGACTGAACGACTGAACGAGTCAGTGAATGATTCAGCGCTACCGGAAACACGAACGAACGAACGAACGACTCTTCATGGCGAACTGAACGACGCGAACTAGTTCGCGCAAACGAACGAGGAAATCCACCACTATAGTTAGCCGTCCCCCGGTAGACCCCGAGCAGCCGGGAAGCCACGGAGAGTGGGTGACTGTCCGGGGGAAGCGTAGCGGCAACCCACTGAAGCCCACGGCTCACCACCAGCCCATTCACGTTTCTAATACGTTTTCCCCACTCAGCGACGCACCCGCTGAGGAGCAGACTCTGGTTATTGGCTCTTCTATAGTCAGAAACGTGAAGTTAGCGAAGCCAGCGGCCATAGTCAAATGTATCCCTGGGGCCAGAGCGGGCGACGTTGAATCCTATTTAAAACTGCTGGCGAAAGACAAACGTAAATATCATAAGATTGTTATTCACGTCGGCGGTAATGACTCCCGATTACGCCAATCGGAGGTCACTAAAATTAATGTGGAATCGGTGTGTAGATACGCCAAAACAATGTCGGACACCGTAGTTTTCTCTGGACCCCTGCCCAATGTGACCAGTGACGTCATGTATAGCCGCATGGCGTCCTTCCACCGCTGGCTGTCCAGGTGGTGTCCAGCAAACCATGTGGGCTTCATTGATAATTGGCAGCCTTTTTGGGGAAAACCTGGTTTGATTGGGAGAGACGGCATCCATCCCACGTTGGATGGAGCGGCTCTCTTATCCAGGAATATGATGCAGTTTATTTCTAAAACCTGACAGTCCAGAGTTGGGACCAGGAAGCAGAGTTGCTGTTTAACACACTTCTCTGCGCTTCCTCTAGTACAGTCCCCCACCCACCACCCCATAGAGACTGTGTCTGTCCCCCGACCGCCTACATTATGTAAAGAAATAAAAACAAGAGGCGTTAACCATGAAAACCTAATAACAATTAAAACCAACTCCTCAGTAGCACAAAATAAAATAATTAAATGTGGACTGTTAAATATCAGGTCTCTGTCATCCAAAGCTGTTCTAGTGAATGAATTAATATCAGATTATGATATTGATTTGCTTTGTCTTACTGAGACCTGGTTGTCCCATGAGGATTATGTTAGCCTAAATGAATCCACCCCCCCCAGTCATATTAATACTCACATTCCCCGAGGCGCAGGCCGAGGAGGTGGAGTAGCAGCTATATATGACTCGGGGGTTTTAATGGACCCTAAACCAAAACTAAATTATAATTCATTTGAAAGCATTATTTTTAGTCTTTCTCACCCAAACTGGAAAACACTGGAGCCAGTCCTATTTGTTATAGTGTACCGCGCTCCTGGACCGTACTCTGATTTTATATCTGAATTCGCAGAGTTTCTATCAAGTTTAGTTCTTAAATCAGATAAAGTAATTATTGTAGGTGATTTTAATGTCCATGTGGATGTTACAAATGACAGCCTTAGTAACGCATTTACCTCATTAATAGACTCAATCGGCTTCTGTCAGAGTGTGAATAAACCAACCCATTGTTTTAATCACACTCTTGACCTTGTTCTATCATATGGCATGGATATTGAACATTTAATAGTTTTTCCACATAATCCTCTCCTATCTGATCATTATTTAATAACTTTTGAATTTCTATTATTTGACTATAAGCCATTAAGCAAAACTTCCTACAGCAGATGTCTATCTGACAGTGCTGTAGCTAAATTTAAGGAGGAGATTGCATCAGTGTTTAATTCAATGCCATATCTGAATATAACGGAGTCCTATATTAACTTTAGTCACTCCCAAATTGATAATCTTGTTAATAGTGCTGCAGGCTCTCTACAATCAACATTAGATTCTATCGCTCCTAGAAAACAGAAAATAATAAAACACAGGAAACTAGCACCGTGGTACAACCACCAAACTCGTCAATTAAAACAAGAAACAAGGAAATCAGAAAGGAAATGGCGCGCTTCCAATTTATTAGAAAATCGCTTAATATGGCAAAATAATCTTAAAAATTATAGAAAGGCCCTCCGTAATGCCAGAGGAGCCTTTTACTCGGCACTAATAGAAGAAAATAAAAACAACCCCAGGTTCCTCTTCAGCACTGTAGCCAGGCTGACAGAGAGTCACAGCTCTATTGAGCCATGTATCCCTATCAACTTAAGTAGCAATGACTTCATGAACTTCTTTTATAATAAAATTATTACTATTAGAGAGAAAATTAGTCACCAAATGCCCTCAATAGGTATCGCTGGCTCTCCAACATCAGACACTTTGACTGGTGCAAACTTAGATGTGTATTTGGAGTGTTTCTCTGCTGTCAGTCTTCATCAGTTAACTTCTATAATTTCTTCATCGAAGTCATCAACCTGTCTGTTAGACCCCATCCCAACTAGGCTGCTTAAAGAAATTGTACCCTTAATTGGCACTTCTTTACTGGAAATGATTAATCTTTCTTTATTATCAGGATATGTACCACAGTCCTTTAAAGTAGCTGTAATTAAACCCCTTCTTAAAAAGCCCACTCTTGACCCTGGGGTTTTAGCCAACTATAGACCGATTTCTAATCTCCCCTTTCTGTCTAAAATTCTGGAGAAAGTAGTCGCCAAACAATTGTGTGACTTTCTACACAACAATAGTTTATTCGAGGATTTCCAGTCAGGATTTAGAGTTCATCATAGCACAGAGACAGCTCTGGTTAAAGTTAATAATGACCTTTTGATTGCTTCTGACAATGGACTTGTCTCTGTACTTGTATTATTAGATCTTAGTGCTGCCTTTGACACCATTGATCATAGTATTCTTTTACAGAGACTCGAGCATGAAATTGGCATCAAAGGAACCGCACTAAGCTGGTTTATGTCATATCTATCAGATCGTTCACAGTTTGTACACGTGAATGATGAATCTTCAATAAATACTACAGTTAGTCATGGAGTTCCACAAGGTTCTGTACTTGGACCAATACTATTTACTTTATATATGCTCCCTTTAGGCGATATTATTAGAAAGCACTCCATTAACTTTCATTGTTATGCAGATGATACGCAGTTATATCTATCGATCAAACCCGATGAAATTAATCAATTATCTAAATTACAAACATGTCTTAAAGACATAAAATCCTGGATGAGCTGCAATTTTCTGATGTTAAACTCAGAGAAAACCGAAATTCTTGTACTTGGCCCCAAAAACCTTAGAGACTTAATGTCTACAGATATAGCTACTCTAGATGGCATTACATTGGCCTCTAGCACCACTGTCAGGAATCTTGGAGTTATCTTTGATCAGGATCTGTCATTTAATTCCCACATAAAGCAGACCTCTAGGACTGCCTTTTTTCATTTACGTAATATTACAAAAATCAGACGCATCCTATCAAAGACAGACGCAGAAAAACTAATCCATGCATTTGTTACCTCAAGGCTGGATTACTGCAACTCCTTATTATCAGGTTGTCCAAATAAATCCATTAAGATGCTTCAATTAATTCAAAACGCTGCAGCGCGAGTACTGACAGGAACTAGGAAAAGAGATCACATCTCTCCTGTACTAGCTTCTCTGCATTGGCTCCCTGTAAAATTTAGAATAGAATTTAAAATCCTCCTCCTCACCTATAAAGCTCTTCATGGGCAGGCCCCTTCATATCTCAAAGAGCTCATAGTACCCTACTACCCCACTAGAACACTGCGTTCTCTGAATGCAGGGCTACTGGTGGTTCCAATAGTTTCTAAAAGTAGAACCGGAGCCAGAGCCTTCAGTTACCAAGCTCCTCTTCAGTGGAACCAGCTTCCAGTTGTGGTTCGGGAGGCAGACACCCTCTCCACATTTAAGAGTAGGCTTAAGACGTTCCTCTTTGATAAAGCTTATAGTTAGGGCTGGATCAGGTGAGTCCTGAACCATCCCTTAGTTATGCTGCTATAGGCCTAGACTATCGGGGGATTTCCCTTGGTGCACTGAGTCTCTCGCTCTCTCTCTCTCTCTCTCTCTCTCTGTGTGCACACATTCATGTCCCATTAATGCATGTTACTAACACTTCTTCCCCGGAGTTCTTGTGTTTTCTCGTCTCGCAGGTTCTCATGGATCCTGGCGGAGCCTCCATGGTCCTGCTTGACTGCCATTGCTAATATCAGTTACCAGTTATATACAGTTACTGTTGTTGCTGCTCGCTGTCCCCCATCATTGGTGCTAGTGCATTGATGTAGTTGCTTGCTCTCTCTCTCTCTCTCTCTCTCTCTCGCTCTCGCTCTCGCTCTCGCTCTCTCTCTCTCTCTCTCTCTCACCCCAACTGGTCAAGGCAGATGACCACCCACCTAGAGCCGAAGGGTCTGTCCAAGGTTTCTACCTTTTAACAGGCAGTTTTTCCTTGCCCCCGTGCCAAGTGCTTGCTCATGGTGGTACTGTTGGGTCTCTGTAAATGTTATTAGGAGTTCGGTCTAGACCTGCTCCATTTGAAAAGTGCCCTGAGATAACTTCTGTTATGAATTGGCGCTATACAATTTGCAATAGGTGTGGATATAAGTAAGGGATCTGAAGAAAACATGAAAATATGTGAAAAATATATAAATATGGACAGTTGCTATATGTATATCTATGTGTGTGTGTGTGTGTGTGTGTGCGCATAAAAGGTGTGTGAAACTTGGTGGGGGCCTTGGTGAGATCAGTATTCACAGTCCTGATGGCCTGGATAAAGAAACTGTCTCAGTCTCTCTGTTTTTGCTGCGTGACTGCTGAGGCGCTTGCCTGACCACCACAGCTGGAACAGTCCATTGTTGTGGTGGTGAGGATCCTTCATGATCCTACAGGCTCTGGTTCTGCACCTCCTGGTGTATAAGTCCTGCAGGGAGGGGAGTGTAGTTCCAATAGTGTGATCAGCCGAACACACTACTCTCTGCAGAGCCCTCCTATCCTAAGTGAAGCCGTACAGGGAGTACAGAAGGCGGCTGAGGATGCAACCCTGGGGGGATCCTGTGTTCAAGGTGAGGGGGTTGGAGGTGTGTCTGCCCGATCTGACCACCTGGGACCTGGCGGTCAGCAAGTCCAGGATCCAAGCACACAAGGGGGTGTTCAGTCCCAGCTCAATCAGCTTGCCAGCCAGTCTGGTGGGGACTATGGTTTTGAAAGCTGAACTGTAATCAATGAACAGCAGTCTCACATAGCCCCCCTTCCAACTGTCAAGATGGGGAAGTGTGCTGTGCAGTCCCTGAATTTGTATGGGAATGAGTAAATCAACTTGAACAGGTGGAAAAAGTGGTCATCATCCTTGGCTAATTAAGCATAATCCTCAAATTGATTGGGCCTCTGCCAAGATTGTTAGTTGGAGTCCCCCCCGATGAATGGAAGACCACCTTCAACACACCCCTGGGTCACTTTGAATATTTAGTGATGCCGTTCGGACTCACTAATGCCCCTGCCTCTCAACCTCTAAACAGTTTCAGTGGATTCCCGTGGCAGAAGCAGCTTTTCAGGACCTCAAGAACCATTTCACCTCTGCACCGATCCTCATTCAGCCAGATCCAACAAGGCAGTTTGCGGTTGAAATGGACGCCTCAGACATCAGGGTGGGGGCAGTTCTATCGCAACGTACCTCAGAGTATGGAGTTTGAACAACTGGAGTTTGAACAACTCCAATTGTTCAGAGTATGAACAATTGGAGTATCAAGAGTGAGGTGCCCTCTGGGTTGCCTGTTTGTTCCTGAGGTAGTCAAGTCTCGTGTTCTACAATGGGCTCACTCATTTAAACTCACCTGTCATCCTGGCTTAGCCCAAACTCTGACCTTCCTCCGTAGATGTTTTTGGTGGTCATCTTTGGAGGAGGACACAAAGTCCTATGTCACTACTTGTCCTGTCTGTGCTCAAAATAAATCTTCCACTCAGCCAAGTGCCAGTCTGCTGTGCCCTCTGCCTGTTCCTCATCGTCCCTGGTGACATCTGGCTCTGGACTTTGTCTCTGGTCTTCTGATGGTAAGACGTTCATTCTAACAGTTATTGACCACTTCAGTAAATGTGTCCATTTCCTGCCTTTGTCCACCAAAGAGACAGCAGAGCTGTTGGTGAGGGAGGTTTTCCGGGTCCACGGCCTTCCCAGTGACATCGTTTCGGATCGTGGTCCCCAATTCATCTCCGCTATCTGGAAAGCCTTCTGTTCCGCCATTGGTGCCACCATCAGCCTCTCCTCTGGATATCACCCTCAAACAAAGCTAAGACAGCTAACCAGATACTCGAAACTACCCTCTGGTGTCCTCCAACACATCCATCTGGGCTTCCCAGCTTACTTGGGTGGAGTATTCCCATAATACCCTGCCAACCTCTGCCATAGGTATGTCACCATTCCAATGTATGTATGGTTATCAGCCTTTACTCTTTCCATCTCAGGAGAAAGACATCCAGGTCCCGTCAGTTCAAGCTCATGTCCATCGGTGCCACAGGACCTGGCATCGTGTCCGTTCTGCTCTGCTAAGAGCCTCTCGTCAATACCAGCGACAAGCAGGGCTGGACTGGGAACAAAATTCGGCCCTGGCAATTTTCTCCTGGACTGGCCCACTACAGGACCGACGACCGCGATCGTAACACACCCCAGACCTACGACCGACGGGGGGGGGGGCAATCATAACACACCGCCTCCGGTCAGGACAAATTCCTTTTTTAATTTTTTTTTTTATTATGACAGTCCTGGGCCGGCCCAAATATGTGCATCGGCCCACCGGGCATTGCCCGGTATGCCCGATGGCCAGTCCAGCCCTGGCGACAAGCCAACTGTCGTCGCACCCCAGCCCCTAACTACTCCTCGGGAGATCAGGTATGGCTCTCAACTAAGGATTATTTTGCGGACCCCTTGGCCATATGCCATGACCCCTGGAGCTCACCGGACCCCACTTTGACAATCATTTTGTTAAAGGACACCAATTAACGTCTAATATTACAAGACTTTTGAATATTGTGTATCGTTGGATAAGGCCATTGGGTTGAGTGGGATTATTTGTTTTCTGTTCTGGAGAAATTTGGTTGTGGGTCTTTTCATAGAGCTGGACTGGAACATCGTGTATCTCTCAATGCTGATGACCTTTTGTCACAGATTGATGATTATGTCAACGATATGTACGATATTTTACAAATCTTGACAACTTTTGGGTCATTTTCAGGCTATAAGTTAAACTTCAGTAAACGCGAGTGTTTCCCTATTAATGAGGCAGCTAAGCAAATTCCATCAGGTACCCTTCCATTCTGATTCGCCTACACTAGTTTCTGTTTATTAGGTGTCAACATTGCTCACTTTCTCCCTCTTTCCATATAAATAATTTTACAAAGTTGGTTATGGAACTTAAATCTGATCTGAAGCATTGGGACTCGCTCCCTCTCTCAATTTTCTTAAAATGAACATTCTGCCCAGACTTTTGATTCTTTTCCAATGTCTTCCATATTTCTACCAAAATAATTGATTTAAATGTAGGACAAAACAATTTCAAAGTTTATTTGGGCTGGCAGGAACGCGAGAACTAGTATAGCAGTACTACAGAACAGCAAACGGGATGGGGTCCTTGCGTTTCCTTACCTTTTATTTTAGTATTTTTTGAAGATTGAGCCAATCTTACATGCCTGGTGTAACCCTTCCAGCCTTGATTGGTGTATAATGGAGGACAATTCTTCCTGTCCATCACCTCTTTGGTCTGTGCCCCTTTGACTTCTTGTTGTCCCAAATACATTAGCCCAGTTGTACTCTCTTCTTTCAAAATTTGGAAACAATTCAGGCAACATTTCAAACGCTGTTTCTCAGATTTATATTTAGAGGGCATATTTGCCATGTTTTTTTCTTGTCCAAAATTTGCTGAGTTCTGGTCTTGTTTCTTTAATATGTTAGGCGAAGCCCTCAATATTACACTATAAACCTTGGTAGCCGTTTAACGACAAACTGCAACTTTCTTGACTAGCAAAATTATCTTTCAAATTGACAAACATCATGTGTAGCCACAATTCAAACAGGATCAAAAAATGATTTGTCTCTCGCAGACTACCATACATATTTTTTTCCGAAATTAGGTCCCATGGGGGACAGCGCAAGGGGAGGGACTTAGATTCTTTATTGGCTGTGCACCCTATCGCAAGCGATTGTGACAAGGGTTTTGATATTTGACAACACCCTTCACACTTGCCCCTATGGAACCCAACTTGCCCCTACGAAACCCAAATGTCTGTTTTTTCTAAAACCTTTAAGACAGTCATGACTGTGACAGTGACTTTTCTGCAAAAAAGGGGGGTTACTTACCCTTTAAAGAAATGCCAAAGTACGGCAGCAGGGCGCATAATCCGCTAAGGCGCTAACCTCCAAATAATATAAAGAAATGCCAAACACAAAAGCAATCAACTATCTACTTTTATTGACTGAATGAATGTGTTCTTCACATGTTGCAGTCGACATGTAACAAGATATTCATATTCTATGACTTCCTGCTATGAGATTCGGTTGTCGTGTTCTCATTCCTGAGTGTCCTTGCCCTAGAATAAAAAAAGTGACACATTAATTATTACAAATCATTTAGATTTTACCAAGAAAAGAAAGTGATAAAGTCATGTAACCCAATGTTATTTCCATGTATTAGAATATTCATTATATTAATGCCTGAGAATAACAGCTTTAGTTACTAATTACTTACAAAATATAGTCAATAAATACATTATATTATTATATCAATAAGGCTTTATTGGTCCCCAGGAGGAAACAAGCTGTCCAGCAGTATGTAAAGTAATTTATATAAAATGTATAAATAAATTAAAATGAGCTCCACCTTTACCAGTTGCAACATTAAAGCGATGAACACATCAATGCATCAATAAATATAATCCAATTGTTAAGAAATGTTAAGTTAAATAAATAAATAAGTTAATTCATGATCAGTTAAAAGGGCAAAGTATTTACAGTTAGAAATATTGCTATTTACAATATTTATATGTCACAAGAAACGAGAAATGGTTATTGTTGTGTTTAACCAGAGATTTAATTTCTATTGAAAGATTTGAGTTTACTACTTAAAATGCTTTTATTTTGATAGTGAATTCCTACGTTGTAACGCGTAAGACGTCGGCTACGGGTGTATTGTTTATCATCCTCTGTTAATGTTTGTAAGAAGTAGCAAATCCGCAAATAAACTCTGGATTTGACAGTTTATATGCTTTCCTCCTTGAAAGAAGCTCCAACTACACAACACCAATAATATAATATATATTATTATGAAATGGGCCGTTCTGCACAATGAGTACTTTTACTTTCGGTACTTTAAGTATACTTTTGTTCTTTTACTTAAGTAACATTTTCAATCCAGAAGAAGATCTTCTTCATCCACCACTGAACCAGTGTTTGGAAGAGGGTCTAAAATAGTTGTGGAGTGTGTGTGGTTGATAGCTGGTTTACAGCCTCATCTGGACAACTGTGGTGCATGAGCAATCATGGCACTCAGGATAAACCAGCTATCACCACACTCCGGAGATGATTATAATCATCGAACTACACACCCTAATGGGTGGTAGATGATTATAATCTACAATTACCAGGAAAGTATATGGTAATATCATTGAAACAAACCACGCTTCCTTTTACAGTACAATTCCACCTCTCTTACAGGGTAACTACTCTGTAAAACTCCGATATCACCCCGATATTTACCTGATAATTATCAGGGAGATATGGGAGTTTTTGCCAGATACCATGTTCAAAACTACACACCCTAATGGGTGGTAGATGATTATAATCTACAATTACCAGGAAAGTATATGGTAATATCATTGAAACAAACCACGCTTCCTTTTACAGTACAATTCCACCTCTCTTACAAGGTAACTACTCTGTAAAACTCCGATATCACCCTAATATTTACCTGATAATTATCAGGGAGATATGGGAGTTTTTGCCAGATACCATGTTCAAAACTACACACCCTAATGGGTGGTAGATGATTATAATCTACAATTACCAGGAAAGTCCACGCTTCCTTTTACAGTACAATTCCACCTCTCTTACAGGGTAATTCACAGGGTTTTACCTGATAATGTTTTTGGAATGTACGTGGTACACATTTGTAATTACTGGGTAAATACCAGTTAATATCTGCATAAATACATGGGGGTTATTGGGTAAATTGTAACTACTGGGTAATTAGAAAGTAATTACTTAGTAAATAGTTGCAAGTTATCAAATAAATACTGGGTAATTACCAGATAAATATTAGAGTCATTACTACCCTCACTGTCACTGCACAGGTTGATTGGTAATACATAATCTATAATTCCTGGATAAATACCTGGTAGTTTTCAGTATATATCTAGTAAATACTGGGTAACTTGTTGGTAGGTAAATATCAGGTAACTACCAGGTAAATAAGTGGTAGTTACCAGGTAAATATGCGATCATTTTTGAGTAAATACCTGGTAAGTACCAGGTAAATATATAAGTTATTATCACCCTAACAAAGTCACATATAGACACATTCAGTGGGTTTATTGTCTACAATATGCAATTGCAGGATATCTACCAGGTAATTATTGGGTAAATACCTGGTAGATGTCAGTATCTAGTATCTAATATCTAGTAAATATCAGGTAACTTGTTGGTATTTACCAGATAAATATGTAATTAAATACTGGGTAATTACCTGGTAAATACTTTTAATTACAAGGTAATTACACTTAATTACCTGTTATTACTTAGTAAATACATCTTATTACCAGGTAATTACCGGACTGTAAAAGGAAGGGTTACCAACATAAATAATTATAATAGCATCATTTACTCCTTAAATTACAATGGATTACCCCCGGTCATGTTATTGCTCACGTTTTTCTTATTTTGCTGGCCATATGATGGCTATACTATAAGTATTGAAATTGGTCTTGGCCAGCCAAAATAAAATCATCTTCATGAGGAAAAGAAGTTTGGCGAAGTCGTAAGAAAAAAAAAAAATGTCATTACGGAGAAAATGAACAAAGTGATAAACTTTTTAGGCACTGCTTGCACCGCCAAGATTTTGTAACTTGCCGAAATCTCTGCAGATAGCGGCAATGCGAACATTGTTTGTGATTAGTCAGAAAAGAAAGACATCTCAACATAGACCCCATCTTAACTAGTTCAGTGACAAAACTGAAATGCATGAGTATAAAACAAGGACTTCTGTCTCGGCCAGCTGAAATAGTATAGTTCGGCATATCCCCTTGTTTGGCATTGTGCAGTTCAGTAATGTGGCCAGTTAAATCAGACGTGTCAATGTCATGTCATGTGGTTATGCACTGGGCTTGTTGACTTGTTGCCGCGGTTTGATGATGCTAGCTAGTCTGTTACAGCAAAGATTAAAGAAAGTGAAATGGCGGCGGCGGGTATTTGACTGACCAATTGGAGTTGCCAGTTCTATATTGAAAATATAGAACTGGCAGTGCAGTGCACCTCGCGTTTTACAGCCTGCAAAATGTTTGTGTCATCGACACAAACACTTATACACTAAGACAGGTAAGTCTTAAGACAAAGTATGACAAAACTAGGCCCCCGCTGTATATTACTAGTGGCTAGGAAGGCTTATTTAAACCACTGGGATGTTTCAGTTACCTTGCTGATTTCACGACTCTTTGTTCTGAGCTTGTTGACTTGGGACTCAGCGATATCAGCCCGTTCCTGAGCTTCTTCCAGCTCATGCTGAACCTTCCTGTACCTGGACAGGTGGGTGTTGGCCTGCTCCTCCTGTATCATAAAACATATTTTGTAAATTGTGAACCGTTTAACCAAAATGGTTATTTCATGAAAGCCAAAGGGAATAGAATGCTACTCACAGACTCCTCAGCCTGCCTCTTGTAGGCTTTCATCTTCAGCTGCAGCTTGTCCACCAGATCTTGGAGTCTAGTGATATTCTTCTTGTCCTCATCAGTCTGCAATTAAATTATATTAAAGTGTAAATAAACAAAGAAAAAACGCCAGCTTTGTGGTGTTCTTTTTTAGCTAGTACACCTACATGTCATTTTAAGTATGTCATTTAGGGCCGTTCATACATCCAATCTTATTCCAGATGCGAGCGGTTGTCACTTCTTTTTTGTGTGCTTTCTGATACCAGGTTAAATCAAACATTTAAAAAGGGATTTGCTGACGTCAGCAAACTCTCAAACTCAAATCAGTTCATAGATTTCTGGGAGACGATGAACCAACCAATCAGATGCAACAAAACCTTTTGCTTCCGTGTTTAAATAATCTTATATAGTCATACCATTCCATCTTATATACATGCAGCATGAACAAGCTGTATGTATATTTTATTAAAATAAATGTTTTTTATTAAAATAAAAAGTCACTTTATTGACTGATTGACTTTATTCATTTATTTTTCGCCATACAAAATATTTTTTTGAAATTACATTAATATGTTTCTGCCTGATTAAGACATTTTCACATTAAGAAAGCCTATATCGTATACCTCTCGGCATCGGTGTCCCTGCATTGTGATGTTAAAGTGCCTCCGAAAAGGCACTTTGACGTCACCAAAATAATGGCACCTGACTTTGGAGTAGAGTAGAATGCTCACGAACTGGTTAATTCAATTCAATTCAATTTTATTTGTATAGCGCCAATTCATAACAGAAGTTATCTCAGGGCACTTTTCAAATGGAGCAGGTCTAGACCCAACTCCTAATAACATTTACAGAGACCCAACAGTACCACCATGAGCAAGCACTTGGCGACGGGGGCAAGGAAAAACTGCCTGTTAAAATGCAGAAACCTCGGACAGACCCTTTGGCTCTAGGTGGGTGGTCATCTGCCTTGACCAGTTGGGGTGAGAGAGAGAGAGAGAGAGAGAGAGAGAGAGAGAGAGAGAGAGAGAGAGAGAGAGAGAGAGAGCGTGCAACTACATCAATACACTAATGAACATGATGATGACGACAGCAGCAATGATGGGGGACAGCGAGCAGCAACAACAGTAACTGTATATAACTGGTAACTGATATTAGCAATGGCAGTCAAGCAGGACCATGGAGGCTCCGCCAGGATCCATGAGAACCTGCGAGACGAGAAAACACAAGAACTCCGGGGAAGAAGTGTTTTAGTAACATGCATTAATGGGACATGAATGTGTGCAGAGAGAGAGAGAGAGAGAGAGAGAGAGAAGCTCAGTGCACCATGGGAAATCCCCCGATAGTCTAGGCCTATAGCAGCATAACTAAGGGATGGTTTAGGACTCACCTGATCCAGCCCTAACTATAAGCTTTATCAAAGAGGAACGTCTTAAGCCTACTCTTAAATGTGGAGAGGGTGTCTGCCTCCCGAACCACAACTGGAAGCTGGTTCCACTGAAGAGGAGCTTGGTAACTGAAGGCTCTGGCTCCTGTTCTACTTTTAGAAACTATAGGAACCACCAGTAGCCCTGCATTCAGAGAACGCAGTGTTCTAGTGGGGTAATAGGGTACTATGAGCTCTTTGAGATATGAAGGGGCCTGCCCATGAAGAGCTTTATAGGTGAGGAGGAGGATTTTAAATTCTATTCTAAATTTTACAGGGAGCCAATGCAGAGAAGCTAGTACAGGAGAGATGTGATCTCTTTTCCTAGTTCCTGTCAGTACTCGTGCTGCAGCGTTTTGAATTAATTGGAGCGTCTTAATGGACTTATTAGGACAACCTGATAATAAAGAGTTGCAGTAATCCAGCCTTGAAGTAACAAATGCATGGATTAGTTTTTCTGCATCTGTCTTTGATAGGATGCGTCTGATTTTTGTAATATTACGTAAATGAAAAAAGGCAGTCCTAGAGGTCTGCTTTATGTGGGAATTAAATGACAGATCCTGATCAAAGGTAACTCCAAGATTCCTGACAGTGGTGCTAGAGGCCAAGGTAATGCCATCTAGAGTAGCTATATCTGTAGACATTGAGTCTCTAAGGTTTTTGGGGCCAAGTACAAGCATGTTGGTTTTCTCTGAGTTTAACATCAGAAAATTGCAGCTCATCCAGGATTTTATGTCTTGAAGACATGTTTGTAATTTAGATAATGGATTAATTTCATCGGGTTTGATCGATAGATATAACTGCGTATCATCTGCATAACAATGAAAGTTAATGGAGTGATTTCTAATAATGTTGCCTAAAGGGAGCATATATAAAGTAAATAGTATTGGTCCAAGTACAGAACCTTGTGGAACTCCATGACTAACTGTAGTATTTATTGAAGATTCATCATTCACATGTACAAACTGTGAACGATCTGATAAATAGGACCTAAACCAGCTTAGTGCGGTTCCTTTAATGCAGGTTAGCGGAGACTGGTAAAATCATAGGATTTTATACCTAGTTTTTTCTAAATCACACTATTATTTTAGTAACAGTGACAAAATGCCATAGATTACTATGTTCAAGGTCATACTAAGGTCATACCAAGAGGTTTAAAACTGAAACCCTTCGCTGGAACCCTATCATTCTATCCAAAGCATCAGTATACCTGATATGTGAGCTCTTTCACTTTCCTCTCATATTTTCGGACCCCCTTGATGGCTTCCGCCCCATGCCTTTGCTCAGCCTCACATTCAGTCTCCAATTCACGAACCTTTAATGGAGATAACAGAATTTTAATTGGATACCAACAAGCAAACAAACCTACAAGTAGAGAATTAATGTATATATGAAAGGTTGCTTAAATATGTAAATATATTGCTATTTTTCTCCAAAGACATACCCTAGCTTCCAGTTTCTGGAGCTGCTTCTTGCCTCCTTTCATGGCCAGGCTCTCAGCTTCATCCAGACGGTGCTGCAGGTCCTTCACTGTGACCTCCAGGTTCTTCTTCATCCTCTCCAGGTGAGAGCTGGTGTCCTGCTCTTTCTTCAACTCCTCCGCCATCATGGCAGCCTTACATAGAACACCAAGAGGAGAGGTGTGAGTTTACAGTAGTTAAGGAAGTAAACATAAAAGCAAATAAACACAACAGGAATATATTCGGCTGTGATTGAACTCACATCAGTGATGGCCTTCTTGGCCTTCTCCTCTGCGTTTCTGGCTTCTTGAACAGTGTCCTCCACTTCACCTTGGATCTGGACAAGGTCGGACTCCAGCTTCTTCTTAGTATTGATGAGGCTGGTGTTCTAAACAACAATGATATCTGATTACATCATGTTAATTCTTATTATGCTTCTCCATGATGTCATGAAGGAACTCCTTCGTTACCTGGGAGTGCAGCAGTCCCACACGCTCACTGGCATCCAGCAGCTCCTGCTCAGCCAATTTGCGTGCTCTTTCTGTCTGCTCCAGGGCTCCTCTCAGCTCCTCGATCTCAGCCACCATCAGGTTGTTCCTGCGCTCCACCATGGCAACCTGCTCCTTCATGTCTTCTTGTCCTCTCAGGGCATCATCAAGGTGCAGTTGGGCATCCTGAAATAATACATTTTAGATATTATTTCTAGTATATTTGTTTAGCAACCTATTAGAATTATGCTGTGAGTACCTTAAGCTGTCCCTGGACATTTCTCAGTTGTTTCTGGGCTTCAGAAGCCTGGCGATTGGCATGGCTCAACTGAATCTCCATCTCGTTGAGATCTCCCTCCATCTTCTTTTTGATTCTCAGGGCATCATTTCTGCTCCTGACCTCAGCATCCAGAGAGCTCTGCATGGAGTCCATCACCCTCTGGCTGTTCCTCTTGATCTGCTCCATCTCCTCATCCTTCTCTGCAATCTTCCTGTCAACCTCACCCTTGACCTGGGTGAGCTCCAGCTGACAACGGAGAATCTTGGATTCCTCGTGTTCCAAGGTAGCCTTGATGAAAAAGAAATATTTGTGATATGATGGGATGACAGTATTTTTTAAACAGAGAATATTTAGAGATATGACTTTAGACCATACCTCTGCCTCCTCAAGAGAAGTCTGCAGTTCAGACTTCTCACCCTCTACAGTCTTTTTCCCCTTCTCAAGTTCATGAATGGTTTTTCCAGTTTCACCAATCTGCTCAGTCAGGTCAGAGATCTCCTCTGTTAGGAAAAGGGTACAATCAATTTATTTTTGTTTATTTTTGGTTTGCGGTTATTTGGAAACTAAATGTTTGTTGGTGTGCTTCATTGATTAAAAATATGTATTTACGTTGCAGGTTCTTGTTCTCTCTCTTGAGGGTCTCAAGGTGGTCCAGAGCTTCTTCATAAGAGTTCTTCATCTTGAACATCTCAGTGCTCAGAGAGCGAGCCTCTTTCTGAGCTCCCTCCAACTCAGACTGGCTCTCCTCATATTTCTGCTTCCACTCAGCAAGAACCTGCAAGTTCAAAGTAAACATTGAGTGTCCCATTGTATCAGACTGATCAATGTATTCCTCAAGCTCATTAGAAATTATGGTACCTTGTATGGGTGTAATGGTTTCCTTAAAAAAACACACTGCGGGATGACACATGGTTCGGTACGCAAACGTGCACAGTTTGGGACGGCTTGAAATATGGTATGGAAAAGAAGACAAGACGCCTGCACATTTTGGAGTCACAGCCATATAATTATTATAAACAGTGATACTTTACATTAGTGGGACTTTATTGTACTTTATTATATACTGTTAGAGTCGTTTGAGTGAATATTATTTTGAATATTCACTGTCTGTATATAGCTTACTTTGACCACTAGGATGTAGTATAGGTTCTGTTTACATGGTGATTGGCTGCACGGTATCAGGTCGACACACATTACTTATACTACCAGGAGCATGTCAAACATGTTGAGCAGTTTATGGCAACACTATCCAAATGTAACTGGCTATCAAGAGGGGAGTGAAGCAGGTGGGGGCTAATCCTAAACAACTACTAACACACTTGCAATCATTGGCGGCGAAGTTCTTGGCTTCGCATTGCTCAGCTCGCCCTGTTCTCGTCACTCCGAAGGCTCATCGTTGAAATGGCACTCATTTCAGTCCCAGTAAGGAGACCATGATCCGCCTGATTATTAGATATTCACAGTTTAACTGCTAATACTTATTGTTATTGTAGGAATTATTATTATTATTATTCTGATATAGAAATGCTTATAGCTCAGGCCCCAGACAGGTCAAAAGACAAATATGTCTCCAAAAAGTTTTGTACCATTTTGCCTATAGGGGGTGCTGTTATTCGCGGTCAAACATCTGGGTCAGCCCTGCTGCCCAGATGGATGAAAATTTCTGAAACTTTGTATAGAGGCCTTATTTGACATGCTGAACATGCCTGCCTCTAGGACCCAAAAGATGCGTCAGGATAGATCTTTCTGTTCAGTGGAAGTTTTGGAAAAACTTCAAAAACCTTCTCGAAACCACAAGTCTAAATGACAACATGACTTCAAAATCTTCCAAAATTCAATCAATCACAAGTCCACTTCAGAATGATACAAGGCCTGTGTCATTCTGTCATTGAAACTAGGTAGGCACATAGAGGCCCTCCTCTTTAAGAAGTGTGCCACGTTTGGTGCCAATAGCTTAAAAAATGTTTATGTGGCATCGACAGACAGATAATTTGGACAAACTTCAAAAATCTTCTTTTCTGAAACCCCCAGTCCAAATGATACATTTGGTACTCATGCTCTATGGACATGTTTGAAATTTTGATAGAATAAAAAATGGCAGAGTTATGTGTAAATCAAAATATTTAATTAATCACAAGTCCTTTTCAAGAGGTGTCAGACCCTAGAAACTAGGAAAAAGCTGCTTATAAATATGTTTTAGGGATAAAAATATGGCTATTTTCATTCCCTGGAATGTCCTGGCAAATGGATTTTCCCGGTACTTCTGGGTTTTCAAAAAGTATGCAGTATTACCATTACTAAACCATGTTAGTTTACTCAAGCACTTTCAGTGTCTCATTCATAAAGTAGCAATGCTTGTATACATGCAGCATAGAAGTTTGCAACTAAGTTTATGGCAATGTTTATTTATGCAGTATTCCCGTTACTAAACTATCATTTTCAGAGTTTACTCATGTAGTATTAACGAAACCGAACCACAGCAAGCTCACGAAGATCACGGTCTGGCCTTTATACAGTGAAGACGAGGATTACAATGTCTGCGGCAGCTACAGAAGACGGTACAGACCAGTACATAATGTTACAAACAGGGCCGGACTAACGCACAGGCTAGATATGGCTGCAGCCTAGGGGCCCCACGTGTGCCAGTCTGCCAGGGGGCCCCCGATTGGCCAAATCAGGGGCCCCCGATCCGCTAGCCCGCCGATCCGGTAGCCCCCCGATCCGCTAGCCCGCCGATCCGGTAGCCCCCCGATCCGCTACCCCCCCCCCCCCACCCCGCGCAACAAAAATCTCCACTAGCACCCCCCCCCCCCCCCCCCCCCCCCCGCTCAACAAAAATCTCCGCTAGCACTACATCAACCTGCAGCCTAGGGGCCCCTGGCCTTCTTAATTCGGCCCTGGTTACAAACCCACCGGCTGATGTGGAAGCGGGACCTGGCACAATCTCCGTTATCAACAAATACAAAGCCCATCAACCGACATGCATACACTTTTGGGCTCCATTACAGCTAACCACTGTTTCACAATGCTCATTAGTTACATGAGAAATGTGATGGCAGCCCCTTTAGCAACTCAATATCATGTACAACCACGCACGTGATCTACATAGTCCATAGGTCGAGAGAACTTTAAACAAAAATAGCCAATCTTATATCTTGGAATGGGCGTAATAGGGCAAAATGGGCGTTTTATTAAATTGACAGTATTATACGACTCGCATCTGTAGTTTATTCAAACCAACTCGGATTGATACAAGGAAATCGCCAATCATCTACGCTTGGGCATGTTTATTTATTATTATATATATTTATTTACAGCCATATTCCGCAGTTGAAGACGCAGGATTTAAATAAATGGTTAAGATTATGCACTTTAAAGGCCTATTGGTTTATTTTGTGTAATGTTTTTTTTTCATTTCACATTTTTCTAAAAGAAAGACATACAATAAGTTTAAATAAAGTACCAAATATACTCTTTTATGTTAGGGCAGACATTTATGTTAGGGCACGGACAAGGAACAGAGCATTTGATGTCATAGTGAGCCTACCCTGGGTTTACAAAGGTAAAAAAATAAATAAATATAGTACCGAAACCGAAAACCGTGACCAAAAACTGTAAAACGAACCGAACCGTGACTCACCTGAACCGTTACACCCATAATACCTTGTCAAAGTTCCTCTGCTTCTTGTCAAGGTTGGCAGCCAGTGCGTTAGCTCTCTCCACATCAATCATCAAGTCTTCCACCTCACCAAGCAGTCTCTGTTTAGTCTTTTCCAGAGAGGCACATTTGGCATTAGTAGCCTCAATAGCCTCTTCTGCATCCTGAAGACGCTGGGCAAGCTTTTTCCTGAATTGGAAATTATATTTAGAATCAGGCCAACACCATCACCAGAACAGTACTACAGATAAAGACGAAAATGTATTGACTTACTTGGCTTCCTCCAGTTCCTCAGTGCGCTGAATGGCGTCAGTCTCATATTTACTTCTCCACTGAGCCACCTCGCTGTTGGCCTTGGACATTGCTCGCTGCAGCTCAGCCTTGGCCTCCTGCTCCTCTTCATACTGCTCTCTGAGCAGATCACAGTCATGACGAGATGATTGGACTGCATGGGCCAGGGCATTCTTGGCCTGAGTTAAAATAAAAACATAATATCTGTAACCAACTTGATGTTTTTGTCTCCCTATGATGTTTGCAGTGATAGCATAAAGCAGTACCTTGACTTCCTCCTCAATGTGTCTCTTCAGCTCCTCAACCTGCTGTGTGTAAGCCTGCTTGCCTCGTGTCAGCTGAGAAATAAGAGCTTCTTTTTCCTCCTGCTGGCGGCTGAATTCACCTAGATAGAAAACATGTATTATTCAAATGTAAGTAAATCACCCTAAGAACATTGAGTTTGGTACATTTGGTACATTAGAGTAGTACATTTCTATTGGTTGCAAACTCTGCTCAAGTGAGTGTGACGTGGGTTTTGACAACATTTGACAACACCCCTTGTGCTCCTATGGAGACTGTCACAACTGCTCAGATCGCATTTTTTGAAACTCTTAGTGGGAAGTTCTCCTGCTGAAATGGGTTTACTTACCCTTGTGACTTATGTTTCTTACCATTTTCAGTTTGAAGTCTTGCCTTTTGTACCCCTATATCGTTGAGTTGTCGGACATGTTCATCATTTTTGCTCTTGAGCTCACTCAGTTGATCCTCAAGCGTACGAGACAATTTTTCAAGATTTGCCTGAAATGAATAGAAATGTGCATGAAATGAAGGTTACAGGTTAGGTGAGACAATGGGCCTCATGCAAGAACCAGTCGTACGCACAGGTTTGTTCTTAAATCTTTCATACGAGTGTTTTCAGAGCACTTTTCGAACACTTTTTCAACAAAATCCTTGTATTTCGAATTTTCTCTTAGGTCCGCACAGAATCTATGAGTGGGCTAGATTTGTCGTATAAGTCATGTACAGGAGGCCTACGTGTAATTCTAAAAGAAAACTTCAGCGAATCATCATCAAAATCGTATTAATAATAAACATTACTTTAATATTATTAAACATGACATGATTTGTATTTTTGGTTCTCAGTATTATTATTGTCACATGGTTCTAAAGTTTTATTGTTATTATACACGGCATGTATATGTACATATGCATACATTATGCATTATGTCATTATTGATTGATTGTTGTGGCCATAGTTACAGGAGGCAAGCTCACGCTGACTTTAATGTGTTTACTTTCCAGCCCTAAAACTATCAGTTTGTTGTTGTCTGTCTACCGTATAGTTGTAGATTGAGATACCTCCTCTGCCTGTGCTCAGACAGTAGACACAAACCAGGAGATCCTTTTTGTGACCCTTATTGCCTTCACTTCTGTCGAAATAAGCACTATTGTAGAGTCACAACTGTTTTTACAAAAATAAAAACACTTAAGATTCTTTTATCCATTTCCAAAAGTACAACTACAGCTTGCCCCCCTTCTGTTGCACACATGGATTGTTTGCCCTTGCTAAGCCGTCTTTTGGAATCTAATTTTAAATCAACTTTTTGTAAACTTCAATATACGTACATTGGTGGAAACTATCGTGGACAAAAAAGAAAAGCGCCTACAAAAAAAGTACTCATTGAGATTTGGTCAGTGTATTCAATTAGAGTTTTTTGGTATTTCTTGCATCCCTAGCCTGTACATCATCGTGCACTGGCATAGCCTATTGTATTCTGCTTGAAGGCATTGCACTGAATCAGTGACTGATGCTGTAAATAATGCATATCGAAAATGGATTTAAAAAAAATATCGCTGTTCTCAAGGCAGATTTGATCGCGATTGATATTGATGTATCATCCACCACTAGGTGGAACACCTCCTTATATATATTCAGTTATGTTTGTTCACAACTCTCATGAACGCACGCACAACTCTCATGTACACGTGCCCTCGAACAGGTGGAATTCATCATGTTTACACATAATTTAGGACAATTTCCTGTACTTACGAGTGTACAAGGGAACACTCGGTACGTACAAAAGTAAGATCAAGTTAAGAGAAAAATATGGAAATGTTCTTGCATGACAAGAACTATCTTTGTATTGTATTTCAATTAACTCAATCAAATACCTTTGATTTAGCTATGGCCTCCATGTTGCTTGAGAGGTCATCAATCTCCATCTTGTATTCGCTCTTCTCCTTCTCCAGCTTCTGCTTGACACGCTGGAGGTTGTCAATCTGCTCTCCCAGTTCTGCAACGCTGTCGGCCTGCTTCTTACGCAGCGCTGCAGAGGTGGCTTCATGCTGCAGGGTGGACTCCTCAAGGTCACGCCGCAGCTTCTGGAACTCAGCCTCACGCTTCTTGTTCATCTCAATCTGGGCAGAAGTGGCTCCACCAGCCTCCTCAAGCCTCTCACTAATCTCCTCAAGTTCCCTGGAGAGATCAGATCTCTGCTTCTCCACCTTGGCCCGAGCCGCACGCTCAGCCTCAATCTCCTCCTCCAACTCCTCAATGCGAGCCTGTCAAAGTCATGATCTTACAGGGAGTGAAGTAATAATCCACATTCCAAAGGGAAACACACACGTCAAAGGTGAGATTTTACCTGAAGTTCTTTGATCTTTTTCTGAAGTTGAGAAGAAAGTGTTTGCTCATCCTCAATCTTGCTAAGAAGCTGGCTTGTTTCAAAGTCCCTCCTAGATGTGGCAAGAACATATAAGGACACTGTCTGATTACTCAGTGGTCCATCTGTCAGAGGGCAATGCTAGGACATTAGTTGACTCACTTCTTGATTTTCTCTTCTGATTGCTGTTTGTCATTCTCCAGGTCCATTATGGACTCCTGGGCCAGTTTTAGATCACCTTCAAGCTTTCTTTTGGCTCGCTCAAGGTCCATCCGAAGCTTTTTCTCTTGCTCCAGGGAACCTTCAAGCTGTTAAAGATAAAACTTTATAGTATGCTAGTCTTTAACACGGGGTCTGCAACCCCTGGGTCCGTTGAGGTACTGTAGGGGGTCCGCGAAAGGTTTTTGATGTCCAACACATGCCATTCCACATTTTGTGGAATTTGGTTTTTTTTGGTAAAAATATATTTTGAAACAATATTCTAGTTACAACTGAAACTTGGATTTGGCCGGTTTGCTAAGACCCAAGGTTAATCATTGACATTGTCTATGTCGAGATGTAAATCAGCCATGATTTCTGTTCAACTCACACCCTGTCGCGGTGTACGCACGTTCCGAAATTGTGCAGTTGGCAAGCCATCATGCATTCTATTCCAAACGAGTGTTTAGCAGCTCCCATAGCTGTATCTTTATTTTGTCCAACACAAGTAAGCACATATGAACTGCCCTGGCTAGGTAGTTTTCTCCAATAGTGCCCACAAACTAACAAATCATCAAGTTTCAATTGTGTGTTTACACGCCACTGCGCATGCTCATGGACTTAGAGAGAGGTGTGCGTCTTCCGAGCGAAGATGGTGGCCGCATTTTAGGCACTGAGATAATTCTGAATGCAGAGCAACATTTAAATAAGTCGCGAGGGTAAGTGTAGGAGGGGGTGTTTTTTAACTGATGAGAACGCAGCCTAAGCATTCAATTCGGAATCAAAATGACGTGCTCAATTCCCGGTTGTATGAATGTAGAACGAGACAGTCCATTGACTTTCCTGGCACATTGATTTTGAATTGATGTCTGTATCCATATGCCTCCTCAATCTATCCCTCTCCGCCCACCTGGTGATTATTAGTGCTACGCTCAGCTGTAGGAACTCGCCCCGGTGTGGATGCACACACGGTCGGCAAAGCTATGAGAGCAGCAGACAGCATCTTCAGTCTGAATAGAAAGTAGTGGTTATTACATCAGTAGCGTGCCAGGTTTTTATTCAAAAATATATATAAATCCACCAAGGGGTCCCTGGGCTGAAAAGGGGGATGAAGTCCCCTGCTATAGACATTCATGGCATATTGTCAATATATTCTAAATTAAATTGTCCTTTAGTGTATAACTCACATCATCCACTTGCTGCTCCAGCTTGGACTTGGCCTTGGTCAGAGTGTTGACTTTGTCTTCCTCTGCCTGGAGGTCATCGAGGGTCTGCTGGTGGGCCTCTTGGAGGGCTTTCTTCTCCTTGCTCAATTTGGCGATGGTCTCATCTTGAGATACCATCTCCTCTGTGAGGTTTTTGACCTATACATTTGGATATAAATTTGAATAAACAAAAAACATTTATTTGGCAGAAAATATTTAACTCATCAATTTAGGAACCTTGTTCTCAGTGGCATGTTTCTCCTTCTCCACTTTGGCCAAGGTCAGCTCCAGGTCATCAATGTCCTTCTTCAGCTCAGAACACTCATCTTCCAGCTTCCTCTTCTTGGCCGTCAGCTCAGCATTGACCTCCTCCTCATCCTCCAGTCTCTCTGATGTTTCTTTAAGTCTGGCCTCTAGCTGGATCTTACTCTTAATAAGTCCCTCACATCTTTCTTCTGCATCAGACAAGTTGTCACCTTCCTTTAAAATCATGAATGAGATTCACGGTTAAAACACTTATTTATGAATGTGTTGTTGAGGAAACAGTGGAGCTCTCTCAGTGTTACTCACAGATTGAACTTGTAGCAGGAGGTCATTCTTTTCCTGCAGCAGAGAAACCATTTTCTCCTCCAGCTCCTTTTTCTTTGCCAGAGCTTTGGCAAGATCTTCCTTGGTCTTCTCAAAGGTCTCCTTCATTTGAGCCATTTCCTTTTCAGTCTCAGCACTCTTCAGCAGTGGCTTGATCTTGAAATACAGCTTCATCCATGGCCATGTTTTGACATTCATGAATGAACGGATGTTGTATTGGACACTAAAGATGGCCTCTCTACAAAAGATAAAGTTAAAATCTGCTAATTAGTTTCGGTGTCTACAAAGTTCAATTGTATGTTATAGGCATATACAGTGTATACAATATAAAGACCATGTTTACCTTCTCTCCATCATTTTGACAAATTCTTTTCTCATGACATAACCCCTGCAAAGAGCCTGAGTCAATGTGACTAGCGCAGCGAGTTTCTCATCTCTCATCTCCTCTAGAGTACCCAGAAGACCAGCTTTGAAGAACACCTGAGAACAGCAGTTTAAATGGGGTCATGCATAGGTTCCCTCAGTATTTTGGGTCCTTTGCCCCTCAGCCCAATTTTCACTCAATCCTATTGTGGAGGTGTATGTGGAGTGTGTGTTGTTGATGGCTGGTTTACAGCCTCACCTGGCTGATCTGGCTGGGTGGGGCTGCACACCTATGGTGCATGAGCAATCATGGCACCCAGGATAAACCAGCCATCAACACACACACTCCAGGAGGAGCACTGTCATGACAAGTTGTACCATCAGCTCGGCGTATAACATCTGCCTGAAACTCCGAATAAACACCTTGCAACAACATCTACCCGTGTCCTGTGTCGGAGGGCCCCAAGGAAAGCCACTTAGGTGGCGTGTGGCCGGACTAACCCTGCCACACTGGCGCCCAACGTGGGGCTCCTCCGACCAGGACGGGACACGGAAGGGCTGTCCAAAGCTGCACTGGAGCCACCAGCCGCGGCAGAGGACAGCCACCCCAGCACCAGCTCTCCCTGAACGGCAGCGACGGCCAGCGGAGGAGCGGGGAGGCAGCGCAGCTACCGCCACCGGCAACCGTCTGTCGCTAGCCTCCCCCGGATCCAGCCTGGAGCAGCCCAGGCCAGCCGCCCCTCTGCCAGGGGACCAGGAGCCCAAGGCCCCATGCTCCAGGAGGAGATGGGGGGGGGGGGATCATGCCTCGTCGCCCTGGTGGAGGGGGGTGACTACAGACTGTTCCAGGCCCTCCGAGAGCTACCTCCGCGGCCCAGCTGGCGGGCCTCCTCCGGAACCCATCCAGCCAGCCCCTGCAACCAGCTAGCCCCGAGACACCTCCGCCAGCTGGAGCAGCAGCCCCAGGCCTCCGGTCTCCGGGACGGAGGGGGAGGGTGGGGTTGGCGTGTGACACTGGGGAGGTGTGGAGGTAGTGGGGTTTGGGGGGTTGTGTTTATTTGTTTTTAGGTATGGCAACCCTGAAGAGTCCAGGTTTTTTGTAGGTATGGTAACCCTGTTCAGAGTCCGGTATGTGTTTTTTTTTCTGTTTGCTTGGATGGGGGATGGGGGGGGGGTGGAGTAGGCAAGGCTGGGGATTCTCCCCGGCCTCAATCTGGTGTTGGGGATATGTGGAGGTGTATGTGGAGTGTGTGTTGTTGATGGCTGGTTTACAGCCTCACCTGGCCGGAGTCAGACTGATTGGACTCTGGCTGGGTGGGGCTGCACACATGTGGTGCATGAGCAATCATGGCACCCAGGATAAACCAGCCATCAACACACACACTCCAGGAGGAGCACTGTCATGACAAGTTGTACCATCAGCTCGGCGTATAACATCTGCCTGAAACTCCGAATAAACACCTTGCAACAACATCTACCCGTGTCCTGTGTCGGAGGGCCCCAAGGAAAGCCACTTAGGTGGCGTGTGGCCGGACTAACCCTGCCACACCTATGTTCCCTCAAAGGGCTTTTTTCGAATTTTAGATCCTATGTTCCGTCAGTTCCAACTCCAATCCAACTCACTGTTTTTCGTCTGTTAACTCTTCTGTTGATCCCCCAGGCAGCACAACTGGCATGCTTAGTTTTTTGCAAAGAAAAGTAATTTGCTGTCTCTGAGTGTAGTCCTATGACATCCCCCTCTAGTAGAGATGCTAAAAATGGGAGTGGCCATGGACTGGAGGGTCTCCCATTGAGTTGCTTCCTCTGAGATGAAAAAAAAGCTCAGTCTAAAACAGGAAGTCGGTTTGACCTGTGAGGTCAACTAGCGAGTGGCTGTCTCCTGAGTCCTATGATACCCCACAAGATCCCCTTCAGTGACATTCTAGAAACAGGTAGTGGGTGTGGCTTGGTACCATTCTGTGACAAAACAGGCAGTGGTGTGGCAGCATGAAGTCACATAGACCTGAACTGAGCGAACATAGGGTTGAGGGAACATAGGACCTAAATGTATGTTGAGGGAACATATGACTGAGGCAACATAGGGCTGAGGGAACACTGGGTGGAGGGCACATAGACTGATCCCATTTAAATGATCATACAGTGTTATAAAAAGTCTTTGCATTCTGAAGAAATCTATGCTACCTTAGTGTGTCCAAACTTGTACTGAGTGTGGTCAACATCGATGGAGCCCAAGAGTTTCTCTGAGGCCTTCTTGTTGTCAATGAATTGTCCCTCAGGGATGACACTGGCATTCAATACTTTGTATCTGAAATGATTTAAAAAGAGATGAGTATTTGACTTCCATCAGAATATGCTTGATGTGGAATAGCAGATTAAGACCGTAGCTAAAGAGCTACCTCTGCTTGAAGTCACCATAGAGAACCCTGCTGGGGAAGCCCTTTCTGCAGATTCTGATACCTTCCAGTACACCATTACATCTCAGCTGATGGATGACCAGGAAGTTCTCCATCAGACCTGTAAGACACATTTTAGTATTGTAAGTATTTGTTCTTTATTTTAAAAGCATTATTTATATTAAGGAATTTTGTAGTTAGACATACCTGGAGTTTTTGATTCATTTGGAATCAAACAACGCACAAAGTGTGGATGTGTGCTTCTTAAGTTGGTCATCAACTTGCCCAAATTTTCCTATAAGTATTACATAATCGAGTGTTAAATATACAAAGAGTTATTTTCTTCTCATGGGAGACATTTTCTCAACCTGTTCATCCATATGTTTTGAAAAAGGTAGTATTCTATTCAGTGTTTGAATATGTCAACTTTGACCTACTGGATGATTAAGAAACCTGTGTACACAGGTATACCTTATGTTTTTATGAAATCCCCTTTTGCTGTATAAATGCATAAATAATGGTATAGACAATGGAAGGATAATGTTGATAAATAAAGGTGGTGTTACCCTGAACAGGGCTGACACCGTCTGGAAGGAACCACCCTTCTTCTTGCCACCCTTCTTTCCACCACCCTCAGCTATGACATCACATTTTAATCAGAAATTGCAAATCATACATAATAAGTAACATTCCTTTGAAAAGCACCAATATACATAATTTACTGTTAATTTTAATTATACAATGATAATGACACGAACTACCGTCTGTTGCAGCATGGGATGCATATAGATGAGCCAGCAGTTTAACTGCAGACTTCTGGTAGAGCTGAACAACTGAGTCATTCAGGGGGTCCTTGTTCTTGTCCAGCCAGCCGGTGATGTTGTAGTCCACAGTGCCGGCGTAGTGCACCAGGGCAAAGTGGGCCTCAGCTTTACCTTTGGCTGGCTTAGGCTTTTCAAATGCCTTGGTTTTGCCAAGGTGCTGGTCATGCAGTTTGTTCTTGAAGGTGGTGTCTGAGGCCTTGGGGAACATGCACTCCTCTTCAAGGATGGAGAAGATGCCCATTGGCTGTCATTTGGAAGAAGTGAAGTGGTGATCAGTAAATAGATAGTAAATGGTGATGGACTTCCACACATTCATCATTTCCTATAAAATAACATACCTTCTCAATAAGCTCAATGCAGGCTGCCAGGTCCATACCAAAGTCAATGAACTCCCATTCAATTCCTTCTTTCTTGTACTCTTCTTGCTCCAGTACAAACATGTGATGGTTGAAAAACTGTTGCAGTTTCTCATTGGTGAAGTTGATACACAGCTGCTCCAAGCTGTTGTACTTTAGGGTGAGAAAGTTACAGTTAGGAGGACATGGTGTCATTGTTTGTGCTTCTTCCACCACAAAACATCAAAATCATCGCTCACTTACATCAAATATTTCAAATCCAGCAATATCCAACACACCAATGAAGAATTGCCTGGGCTGCTTGGTGTCCAGCATCTCATTGATTCTGACGACCATCCACAAGAACATTTTCTCATAGACAGACTTGCAGAGAGCCATCACTGAGTTATGAACCTACCAATTTAAGAGTAAAGGTGAAGGGATGTTTACACATAATGTGAACGAAACATTAAATAGAAATTCCTTTCTTTACATTCAAATGTACTCATGTTTTACCTGGGGCACAGTTTGACCTTTGGTGACAAACTCATTCCCAACCTTCACTCTTGGGTAGCACAAAGCTTTGAGTACATCCGCAGAGTTCAGACCCATGAGATAGGCGATTTTGTCTGCTTCTAAAGCCATCCACACAATATTAATGCATTTAGTAAGAAATTCATTATCTTTTCAATAAAACAAACAAATAAAGAAAACATTTAAGCTGTCCATTGTTTTAACTTGTACCCTCATTGCCATCAGGCTCAGCCTGCTCTTCACGTTGCTTCTGCTTGAACTTCATGTTCCCATGATGCATCACAGCACCAGTCAGCTTGTAGATGCCAATCTTCTCATCAGCAGTGAAGCCCAGAATGTCAATGGCCGTCTGTGATTCAAATACATAGTTATCAAAATCAACCACCTTCATTTAGAATGACTGTTGAATGGTTTAAAATACAAACAAAGTCTACATCAGTAGCGACAAATTCTTCAACATCATCGATACTCTTGACAGTGATTTCACCCTGACTGATCATGTGATAGTCAAATGGGTTGGTGGTGATGAGGAGAGCCTCTGGAAAACAAACAAATAAACAAAAGTAAAAAGAGAAATACAATGATAATTTTGCTCACCCACACTCAATGTGGAAAGTAAGCATGACATGATCTACTTCTACCATACCTATTAGCTCAGGTTTGTGGCCAGTCATGAGCTGATAAAAGATATGGTAGCTTCTCTCAGCAGACAGCTGGAATGTCACCCTTGACTTCTCCAGAAGATCTGTGTAACAAGATACAAGCAATGTCCAGCTTAATAAAGAGGATCACACAATTAGCATATACATTTAATAAGTAAAATAACATACATGTTTCAATATCAGCTGATGCCAACTTTCCAGAAGTTGCAAAGTGAATTCTGATGAACTTTCCCTATTCAGAGAAAGATTGATATGTGTACAATATAAGCAATGCTGCGATGAATAGATGTGTTCACTATATTACATATATTACATATATTAAAGTGTTTTTTTTTAACTTTACAATAGAAACAAACTTACAAAGCGGGAAGAGTTGTCATTTCTCACAGTCTTGGCATTACCATAGGCCTCAAGCAAGGGGTTAGCTGCGATGATTTGATCTTCCAGTGACCCCTGCAATGACACACCGTTGATATCAGCACTTCTTAGCTGCTCCAATATTGATAGTATGGTTTGATTGATCTCAGCCGCACTTGGGAGTCAATTTGGATAAAAGACCTCCAACTGAGGATGTAAATTAATTTCTTTAATGTAAAATGATGTCATTGTTCCTGACCTGCATCTTTCCAGGAACGTGCTCTGCTTTCTTGGGTGCAGCTACAGCGATTGTAGCAAAGTACTGTATGACACGCTTGGTGTTCACAGTCTTTCCTGCACCAGATTCTCCACTTAGGGACATCAAATAAAGGTTAGCTAGAATAATGCCATGCCATATTATTGTCATGTATTTACTTTTTGTAACGGATGATACTTACGTGATCAGGATTGACTGATTTTCTCTATCTGTATGAAATGTACATTAAAAATGGTAAGAATTAGCATTTGCATTGGGGGAGATAGCTAATATCTTGCAAATTGTTTGATACCTGTGAGCATGAACTGATAGGCGTTGTCAGAGATTGAGAAGATATGAGGTGGAGCCTCAATCCTCTTCTTGCCTCTGTATGCATTCACCACGGCAGCATCGTACACTGGGAGCCACTTGTAGGGGTTCACAGTGACGCAGAAGAGCCCAGAGTAGGTCTGTCTCAAAAACCAGGATACAGTATGACCATGTTACTTATAATGATAGGTCTAAAGGGTTCCATGTGCATTGAGGGTTGAGACTCACGTAGATCATCCAGGCTGCATAGCGCTCTTTGAGGTTATACAGCACAGTGGGCTCATTGAGGTGGGTCATCATGGCCATGTCCTCAATCTTGTCGTACTTTGGGGGATTCATGGGATGGATGGCATCATCTTTCACTGTGATGGTCTAGGGGTAATACATGACAGCAACTAAAACATGCTACCATATCCATTAGTACACTATTAAAATGAAGTGTGGATGCAGAATCCAACAACTTACCTGCCCACAAAAAGTTTTGACAGTGGCTTTGCCACCCTCTCGGCTCTGGAGCACTCCCTTGAGGTACATCTCCTTGGGCTCAGTAACAAAGTATGCTGTTTTAGCGTCAAAGGGGGTGTTCTGGGCCTCAATCCTCTCCCTCTCTGGCTTCCGGAGGAACACGGCCGCTGGGCCAAAACACTCCATTTCAGCATCCCCCATGATGGCTCTTTACACTGGTATGGAAGTACAATGGAAAACCAATTTACTGAACGCGTAACTCATGATCGTTCTTTACTGAAGGTGATGTCACAGTGTTTAATATGACTTGACGTATTAGTGACTATGCATAAATACACCTGTGGTAATCAGTTCTCAGGATACATATGTTTTAAACTTAGGCTTGGTGAAGGTATTTAGATTTTAGATTAAGATCAAGATTTCATGACACTATTTGACAGTTACACCATTTGATATCTACCTTGGTGTACACCGGGCTGGCAGAGATTATATTCCTGGAAGGCACGTCTGAGAATTCTGGTGAGAGATGTTTTGATCAATTTAATTGAATCTACATTTTGTTCAAGTTTCTTTGCAATCTCTCTACACTATTGGAACAAAAGAAAACCTTACAAACCTTTCAAACTATAACGAGATTTTAATTTAAATCCATTCAAAAACTGCTTTGCCTTAAGTGTTTAATTTAAATTGTCATCTTTATCATAGAATATAATTTCTTGCAAACAAAGACCATAATTTAGCCATCCATCTCACTCATCAATCAAAGGGTGAGCAGCTTACCTCCCTGAGGTCTGCCTGGGGGGGAGAGGCTCCCTCGGGCTTTTATAAGAAAGTTATCGGAGGCCACGCCACACGCCTGGCTCTATTTGGTCATGCTGTCTGGCACCGTGGTTGTAGCTCCTACATCCAGTTGTCTTCTTATTCTGTTCTTCACGTGTCTCCCATACTACATCGGTGACTATCTTAGAAACATGAGAGGATTCTTGATCTTATGCCAGTAATAACTGTAGCTTTGTTAAGTGCATCGATTTTGTTCACTGAACAAATCTTCTTATTCATTGAATAATTGACAATATAGAGAGTGCTTAGTTTACTGTTCATCTTAAGTTCATGTACTTATTGTGTGATGCCTGAAAATTGTACATATTATGACTTTGACAGACTGATTTAGACGGAGTTGTCTTAACTTATGAGCATGATTTAATTTGCATCTGTTTTCAAGGATTATTTTAAGGATATGTTCTGTGATACATTTTAACATTGCCTGTATATGTTATGTTAATCATCACTTGTATACATTACTTTTTTAATTCTCATAATGACATGTTTGCTAGATATGCTGGAAATGCTAATAAAGGGTTCATATTTAGACGTTACTTAATGGTAGATCAGTGGTCACAAGCCTACCTTCCAAAGATGTGACCAATGTATCCTTGTAATGTTCTCTGGCACAGCAGTGGACTCTCGCCTTGCTGTGGGGGAGCCTTGAAATGTCATTGATATACTGTTGCAGAAGCCTTGAAAAAAAAGAAATGATTGCCAGTGAACTTTATGTAAAAATGGAGATTGCCAAGAGACCTTTTTACAATTTGGACAGTAGCTGTACCAGGGTCTGGCTGTTGGAGCTACACAAGAATCGCCAAGACTATCTCTAAATGCAGAGCCATTGAGTGATTGCTCCCAGTATGTTATTTTACTATTTCTTTTCCTTTTACAAGCCAACCTTTAGGCATCTAAAGGTAGAATGTAATTCTATTGGTGTATGCATGAAGGTTGCTGGAATGATTGTTGATGAAGTAAGTATTATTTCATATTTCAGGTTTTTTTTTGTGTTCATATTCATGTAAAACATGATTTGATTGGTCGAATGCCAGTACACATAGTTTCCATTGAAAAGATGATCACTGACCTTTGACTGAGGACAAGAAGAAGAGGAGATTCTAAAGTGCTTATGCCATGAGATATAATGACCCCTCCCCTCCCCCTCCCCTCCCCCTCCCCTCTGTCTTCGATCAAAATGTGACACTCGATACCTGCTTTAAAACACTTCTTTCTTATTAGGACAAAATTCAAATATAGCTGTGGCAATGTTGACATTCAGCCAAATACCAGACGTCCAAGAGGCTTATTGTGTTTTGAGGCCTTTTGATCTCCCCGTGTCAGCTTCTTCATTTGTCAAGCAGCAACAACTGTTCTCCAGATCACAAACCAAGGTGAGTTTCAAGGAACATTCCAGACTGCGGCTATAGCCAAGCACAAAGAAGCTTACATGTTGCATTTGAAATAACAAAGTACGTTGGGGCTTGTTTTGTTATTGTTTGTAAAGGATGCATGTAAGTACACCCTTTGTAAACTTTGTAAGTGCATACACATTACAAGTAGCCTACACAAGCGTAAAGTAAGTACATGTATTCGCTGTGTTTTTCAAATGTAGTCTGGTTGATTTGTTGTTTCTTGAGTTAAAGCTGCTTTCATTAATTGTCTTAATTACGGTAAGTGTACTTATAATGTACTTGTAATGTATTGTATGAGACAGCAGTTACATGGGGTGTAAATTATGGTGTGGAAAACGCTTATCAAAACTAAGTGCAAAGCTTGAACCTATGGTAAAGCCACTCTGCAAAAGCTTGATTGTGTTTTTTGCTCTGTGGCTATTGTATTAAAATCTAATGCTTGAATTAAATGTGCTTATTATCATGTATGATAAAATATTTGATTCAAATCTAATATTGAATCAAATAAATGATGCCCACTTTTCTGAAGACAAAATCTTAATAATATATTCTCAAATAGATTATAAAACCTAACATTGTAAAGTGAACCATGAAATGTTACACCATTTTGTTGATGCAGATTTGTACCTTGTTTTTCTGAATATATATTTTGTATTATTATGTTATTATTAGTCAATGATAGTGATGACCCTATTCATGTTAATATTAATATAAGGTTTTTACTATTTATGTTAATATTAATATTATTTACTAATGCTAATGAGAACTAGAGTTGATGTCATTTGGGTGGTGGGTGTGCATGGTAGTGACAGATGTTTTGTTGAAATACATATCTTTGGAATCTATTAAAACAAAAGTGCTGAACGATGCATTTGGCCATGATGCAATAAAAGAATGTCAACTTACTTGGCTGACCCAGATTGTTCTCAAATGCTCTTCCGTTCATTGTGTTACTGAAACAACTGATATCATGTTGAGAACTTACTATGGTTTTTACGCCGATTGTTTTTTTGTTGATATTCTGGTAAACAGCTATTGGGATTTGTTGGTGTGCAACAATGTCTGTTTTGTTATTCATGTAGTTGGTATACTCATTTTCACAGTAAGATGTGTTCCTCTTAGGTACTTTTCACTGCACTACTGGTGATCAACAGGTCTACATTTATGTTGCTTTTCTACTAGGACAGCTGGATCCAGATGATAAAAGTAAATTGTGCGTGTGTCCAATATGAATAAAGTTCTTGATCTCTTCCAAAGACATGAACATTAACCCTATCATATATATTAGTAAGATTATTAAAATATGTGTTGCTTATACATAACAGGAGACTCACGTAGAAGTGCACTTGATGCCCTTGGAAATACAAAATAAAAAAGTCACAGTTTGTCATTCTAATACAAAGATTTATACGAAGCTCTGAGAATCAGTCAACACTAACAGGTCTGAAGTAGGGGTTTTAAAATGTAACAATAATCTTTCCATTTTGTTAAGGTGGAGAGTGTATCTACTTCATATGGTCCATGTGGGAGTGTAAGGTAGGCTTATATTTGAATTAAAAAGTTTAAAAAAATGGAATTGATTTGCAATAAAAAAAAATACATAATTGCAACAAATACTCAAGTCTTCCAAAAACCATAATTAGATGCCAAAATGTTACTCCTCACTTTGACAGCAAATTTCCTTTACAATTGTGTTTCTATATTTAGCTATCATTTCATCATCTCCTGCCTGGCTTCCTTTTAGCCTCCTACTCCTCCATGTTGTCATAATGTATGTTAGGACCCATGGTTAGGCCAGGAGGAGCAGGCAGGAGTCACATGTTCAAATATGGAAACATTTCTTAGGCAGCTGGGATTTATTCCACGACACAAATAGAAATGTTTAACTCCTGAAAATGATAGACATGATGGACAGTTCCGATAGCACAACAATTCTGGAAATGTCACAACATTAACAGGGCTCAAATGTCGAGCATGTTTAGCCGAACTATTTTTATAACCTTGGGTGTGATAAAAGACTGTTCGTATTTAAGTTTTTGTTGATGGTGTAGATGAATAAAGAGCTATTTGCTTTTAATCATGAAGGGTTGGTTTTAGTTAGAATCTGAGAGAAGGATCTGTTATGAAAACAATGACCATAAACCACATGAAAACAAGTAAGAGTTTTATTTAGGTTGCGCTTTTACAATTGATTAAATTGAATTTGCTATCATCCCTAATAAAAATATAAAATCTTGCAATGTAATTAAATGTTTTGAAAATGAATTACAAATCATTTATAACTGTTGCACAGGAACTGATGCGTAAAACTCACCATCTCTATAATTTGGAAGCGCCCTGACAATGGCAGCTAAATTAATTATGGCAAACCTCATTTCTATTATTTAAACCTGCACTATGGTTTTTTCGCTGTGCCATTACTGTTCAACATGTTATTAACATTTCACATTTGTCTCCTCAAAACAAGATTTAGAAAGAACAAATAACTGGGTTAATTGAGCCATGGGTAGGCCGACGTAATTTGTTTTCTTGATGTAATTGCTGCCGTGAAAGTGACAAATATGTTTGAACTTAAAGTCTGTGTAAACCAAAATATGTGTTTAGAGTTTGTCACACTATAGAAAAATGTGTTATTAACCACCCAGCCAAATTTGAATGATTAAAATAATAAAAATTAGGATTCAAAATCGTGAAAAAAGAAGCATTAGTTTCAGTTCTGAGACGCTGGGGGCGTGTCCGCTGAAGGCGCTAAACCACGGCCATTGCGCACGGGGGGGCGGAGCCTCTCTCAACTGTCAAATAATAACTGTCAAACTAATAATTGTCAAACTCGCGATTGAGCGTGACAAGCAGTGATGCAACTGCACTCTGGTTGTTAGGGGTGGGGCAATGCTTAGGGGTAGCGTGTTGCATCATCATGTACCATTTAAGCCCTTCCTTTACGCGAAAATGGTGAAAAATAGAAAAACAGTGTAACTCCACAATTCAACGTTAAATGGTCTTTTCACATGTTTTCAGCAATGACTTTCTAATGTGTGCAATGTGTTAAGAAACAGATCTCTGAATTTGCTTTACACGGTCTTTAAGTGGTAGGGTGACCAGACGTCCCCGGTTTCCGGGGACAGTCCCTGTTTTCAGTGACCTGTCCCCGGCTACTGCTGTCCCCGGAAATGTCCCCGGTTTTCACTGTGACTGAAAGATCCGAAATTGGAATAAAGGAAAAAATGAAAAAACGAAAATGTTGACCAAAAGACATGTAGTTGCGCACCGTAGCCTACTGCTCTTGCACAGCCACAGCAGGCTAAAGCCAGCCAGAACAAGCCCCGATCCGAGTAGAATGCCCCTCTAGAATGCTGGCTGCGCGGTAGAACTATCTTCTTCCCTTCGCGAGAGGCTACAGGTAGCCTACCTACGCGGTACATTCATGGCATTCGTACATCTATTCAGCCAGCTAAGGTGTAAACACAGCAGGAATATCATTGATTGAATACGATTGTGTGTGTGTGTGCGTGTGAGAGAGAGAGAGAGAGAGAGAGAGAGTGTGTGTGTGTGTGTGCAGGGCCGGCCCGTGGCATAGGCGGTATAGGCAAATGCTAAGGGCGCCGCACATCCAGGGGGCGCCAAAAAAAAGAGGAAAAAAACAAACAAACTTCCACTCTTCTAAAAACGGCTATTATTATGTCTTCAGGGCCTTTTTGGTACTGGGAACACCAAGTATGTCTGACCAATCACAGCGTGAGGGGCGGAGTCGGAAGCCGGGCTACCATGACGACAGAGTTGCGACGGTTCCGTGTTAGAGGTAAACAATGGCTGCTGCTGCTGGCGAACGGCTGTCTTTCGAGTCGGCTTTGGCCGCGACTCTTCAAGACTTGAAGTTAACATTTTATTTGAGAAAAGAACAAAGAACGGCACTGAAGTCTTTCCTCGAAAAGAAATATGTATTTGGAGTTTTGATTAATTACGTAGTCAGAGCCGTCGCTCTGACTACGTCACCTTCTTCGTTGCTCTGATTGGTTGTAGCGCTATCCTATTGCGTGCAGAGGGAACTTGAAAGACAACCGTTTATCCCGCCCACACTGCCAATGGAGCTGAGCCAGACCTTACATCTTTCTGATGTGGGTCTGGCTTGCCAGGCTAAGGATGTTCTTGATCTCAGCTAGAATTTACTACTTTAATCAGAGAAAAAAAACATAATTATTAATCAATTCCTTTGCAATTTTGGATAAATAGAGTGAGAGAAACTACTTTGTGAATGGTAAGGGCAGTGTCCCCGTTTTAGTTTTTCTATGACAAAAACACTACATGTTTGGAGGTTTTTACACCGCTGAACCGAAAATGTCCCCGGATTTTGTCTCAAGGTTTGACCCCTAGATGTCACCAAATGACGTACCCGTCTAAAAAGGCCAGTACCTGCGTTAATCTGTCAAAAATTGGTAATAAAGTGAGCAGGAAACAGTGGAAAGAGTGTATAAGAAAGAAAATGACATAAATAGGACTCTTGGATACTGCAGTTAGGCTGTACTTCCATTTCTTTGGATACAGCAGTTAGGCTATACTTCTATTTTTTTGCACAGTCTGTTTTTTGAGATGCATGGTTTCTTGGGCTTGAGTTTTCCATGAGTTGATTTGAGCATATTGGTAAATGACCTGTGTGGGTCCCTATATTGTTTCAGTCCGTTGTTTTGTGTTAATGCTGGAAAAAAGGTTGGACACACTACATTGTGTTTTTGTTTAGTATTAAAAACTTGAAAAATGCCCTTTACGGTACATTTTGAACAGATAAAAATGTTAAATACTTTAATCAATTGACAGCCCTAATATATATATATATATATATATATATATATATATATATATATATATATATATATATATAATGGAGGAGGAGCAACATCAGGTACCTAAACCAGTATTTGTTTCCCTAGCCTCCACTTACGGTGTCATACTAAAACTTAATCTTAAAAGAATCATACACTAATTTGTACACCTAAACCATTATGTTGAGTCTGTAACTGATTTTTAGACAAACTTTTCAACAAAAATAATGCCACCCACACAATGGGTGACAACAATCCTCAAAGCAGAACATTATTATTTTAGTAAAATGTTTAAAACTTTAGATCATCCATTTCCATTAGTTAAATGAAGGTAATAAAATAAAACATAGTATATGTGTGTTTCTACTTAAAATATCGATCTTGTATTCCAACTTACCCCAGCATGCTTTCTCAGAAGAGTGAAGCATCACACTGATGATGCTCTTGTTCAGTTTCACTCCTCGTATTGGTCCAAATCTTTCTTTTTGTCTCTCCCTCTCTCTCTTTTGCTCTCTCGTCTTCTTGTCCAGGCTGTAGAAAGAGTAAACATACTGAAGCACACAAGGACCACACACACACACACACTCACACCCACACACACACACACACACACACACACACACAGACACACACACACACACACACGCACACACACACACACAAACACACACACACACACACACACACACACACACACACACACACACACACACAATATTGTTATTCTGTTGTTTCTATTGCTTTGGAAGTTGTGTTTTTCATCACATTCATGGTGTTGATAATAAGAATTCACTCTCCATTTACTCTAAACTTAGCCATTACACACTAAGCGATTTGTCAGAAAGTTTTCTTCAAGTTAGACAGGATAATTGTGTACTGTGTGTATAAAGTGTTTATAAGTGTGTATTGCTGAATATTCATTTTTAAAGTGAACTTTAAACTATATTTAATTAATTCCCAGATTACCTGTAACACGATCAGAGAAATGGGGGAAAGTTAAACATATCTATGATTTTTGGATCCAAAGATGATTAACTTTGGTTTTCAACTTATATTTACACTGTTTAGTGTTTAACCATCAATAATATATCAATATCTACTGCTAACAACACAGAATCTTGATAGCAGATCTACAGAAACAATAAGGGGCCAAATAATGGAGGTTATAAAGGACACATTCAGATATTTCCACGTTCCCTGTTGAACCGAGAACTTTTAAGGTTGCCTTTTTTCCTGGGCTTTGTTCTGTACGGGTGTCCTTTTCCCCTCTCATTAGCCAGCTGAGATTAGCATGCTAACTGGCTTTATACACATCAGATGTCTTGGAGACCAAGTGTATCTGTTCAGGACCAGAGGCAATCCATCTATATAGGCTTACAATGTGTATTTATTATTTAATCCATGCAGTATCATCCACCAAATACTTATGTCTGGGTTTAATCTGTTCATGCCATATGATACATGTGTCAGATTTTAAATGGAGCGCCCAATACAATATTGACTCCACTGTAAATGTGGTCTTGGTTTGTTTAATATTAAAAAGCTGTATTATTTTTCACACAATCATTGTTCCTGTGCACACACAGCCGGCCTACTCCTTATTGCCTTCCCTAACACACACACACACAAACACACACACACACACACACACACACACACACACACACACACACACACACACACACACACACACACACACACACACACACACACACACACAAAGAAACTCATTCTATTAATAACAAAATAGATGGGGCTTAAACACATATTGCAAATATAATCTGTTTGGAGATTCTTAAGCATCTTCTATAGCTAGCAAATGTATTTGTAGCAACATCAGCCCAAACAATAAACATGAAACAATAAACATGAAACAATTTGAAAAAAATATTCAGAATGATTTGAGCCACACAATAGAAAATACCCATAACAAAATCATTCTACAAATCTCTACTTACCATTAAACAAATTAGAAGTTCTTATACAAATGTAAAAGTAAGTAAACTGAATGAGCTTTCTAACGTTCTTGCTGTGACAATACTGCTAGTTTGAACTACAAATGAGAGGCCACACATTTTCTTGTGAAGCTCAGTAACTAGATGCCAAAAACCATCTGACACTCAATTAACAGAAGAGCTCAATGCGTTTGTCAACAAATGCAATAGTGAGAGTTGAATGAGGCGGAGGCTAAATTTGTTTTAGATCCTAATAAGACCATAAAGAGAAGCCCCACATATTGAATATCACCTTTTCTTGTAACCCAACCACACCACAAGAGAATACTTCTAACACACTATCTTAAGAATCGTCTTTCGTTTGGAAGCAGAGAAAGCACAGGAGCATAATGGCTCATAATGCAGTCTTAAATTAGCCCAACACATGCTCTCTAGGCTCTGGAGATGCTTTCACAGAGAGGAGGATCATGCTCTCCTCCGCTTCACGTGTATTAATACATTAACATGTATATTCACATCTAAAGTCTGCTGATAACCCTATTTTTTTTTTTTTTTTTAAACAATCAAACATCTTTATTTACAACAGAGAGATATTCACTCTATTAGCACATACTGTTCAACTGTGCTGCATACAATCTCAGAAGGCACTATATGGTGTGAAATAATTATCTGTTTTAAATAACTCATAATAGTCTACCAATGCTAACTGGTGTCGGTCCAGAAAGCTTTTTATTTATGTGTAGAGTTTCACTTAATGGTTGTTTTGGTTAGACAGTATAGGGTGACACACCGGGACCTATGATGTGATGGGGCGGACATCTGGGACTAAAGGCTCATCCAACATAAGCTCAATGGCCAAAACAGGAGGGATACATCTGCTGGCTGCTCAAAGGTTTCTCTATAAAAGACGCCCTTCCAGTCCCCATAGAAGTTCTGGACTGAGGGGCTGCCGACCAGGGTAAGCTTTCATTGCATTGCAGTGATTTGTACTAGTAAGGATACTGTTGACACTGTCATCTGTCAGAAGAGCATTGGTTGGTTGGTTTTTTGTATTTTGTTCATGTATTGCATTGTTTAACTTACAACTTAATTTATTGCAGTATCATTACAACCACTGCTTCTCCTGGTGTCAGAAAAGGTACAAATGCGTTAAATGTTAAATGCATGCAATGGCAAAATATCATACTACAATTTATTTTACATGTGTGTTGCCAATACTGTTATCATTTATTTTACACGTGTTTCTCAGGAACAAAGGTAACATGGGTGAGCAGGAAATGGAGTGCTTCGGCCCGGCGGCCATCTACCTCCGGAAGCCAGAGAGGGAGAGGCTTGAGGCCCAGAACACCCCCTTCGATGCCAAGACCGCCTACTATGTGGCTGAGCCCAAGGATATATACGTCAAGGGAGTGCTCCAGAGTAAAAATGGTGGCAAAGCTACCGTCAAGACGCTCTGTGGAAAAGTACGTTCTGATGACCAGATTAAGCCCTTCACCAACCATGCTGATTAGTGGCAGAGTGTTGTTTGATAGGCCAGACAAAGACATGATTCATATGTGAATGCCCACACTTCATATAGAGTAAGGTTACATAGTAATGTACCTATGATATTAATAATGTGAATGTGGGCCCATGCAGCCTGTCTCGTATTTTAATAATTATAGTAATAATGTTCCTATAATTGCAGGTCCTCACTGTAAAAGACGATGAAATCTACCCCATGAATCCCCCAAAGTATGACAAGATTGAGGACATGGCCATGATGACCCACCTCAACGAGCCCACTGTGCTGTATAACCTCAAAGAGCGCTATGCAGCATGGATGATCTACGTGAGTCTCAACCCTCAATGCACATGGAACCCTTTAGACCTATAATCTAAGGTCATACTGACATATGTATCCTGGTTTTTGAGACAGACATACTCTGGGCTCTTCTGCGTCACTGTGAATCCCTACAAGTGGCTCCCAGTGTATGATACTGTGGTGGTGTCTGGCTACAGAGGCAAGAAGAGGATTGAGGCTCCACCCCACATCTTCTCCATCTCTGACAATGCCTATCAGTCCATGCTCACAGGTGATATTTAGCAACAATAGCTGCATCTTGTTTAACATCATGAAAATGTTGAAAATAGAATTTTAAAACCATGTTTTGTGTTTCATTTTCTATAGATAGAGAGAACCAGTCAATCCTGATCACGTAAGTATAGGTTAAAGGAGTGTTTTCAATGTATATTTGTTCCCTTCTGGTTGTTGTGCATCACAATTGAATCACATCCGTTTCAGTGGAGAATCTGGTGCAGGAAAGACAGTAAACACCAAGCGTGTCATCCAGTACTTTGCGACAATTGCAGTGGCTGGTGGCAAGAAAGCAGAGCACAGCTCTAGCAAAATGGGGGTGAGGTTATGAACTAAATGAAATGTACAGACAACCACACGGTCAACATTGAATAGTGTGAACTGATGTTGTTTATCCTTCATTATTAAGGGGTCACTGGAGGATCAGATCATTGCAGCTAACCCTCTGCTGGAGGCCTATGGTAACGCCAAGACTGTGAGAAATGACAACTCTTCTCGCTTTGTAAGTTGGCTGGCATCACTATCATGTTCCTAGAGAAGCATTGCAGCAACTATACACTCAAACTAATGTGTATCTTCCCAATAGGGTAAATTCATCAGAATCCATTTTGGCTCAACTGGAAAGTTGGCTTCCGCTGATATTGAAACATGTAAGTTTATAGCATTAGGTAATTATGGATGCAGGAATGTGATTTTGAACTATGCTCACCCATAAGCTCTGTGTCATAGATCTTCTGGAGAAGTCCAGGGTGACGTTCCAGCTGTCAGCTGAGAGAAGCTACCATATCTTCTATCAGCTCATGACTGGCCACAAGCCTGAGCTTCTAGGTCAGTTAAATGGGATCCTGTTTTTGTATTTGAATGTCCTATATTACATGTGGATGTCCTTATATATTATGTTGTAATATCATTTCTCCAGAGGCTCTCCTCATCACCACCAACCCATATGACTATCATATGATCAGCCAGGGTGAAATTGTTGTCAAGAGTATCAATGACGTTGAAGAATTCATCGCCACTGATGTGAGTAAAACAAAAAATGGACAATGTCCATTTTCTGTCTAGATCAGTTAAGCAAATAAAAGCAGTTGTCTAACAAGATATACATTTGGTCAAGGTATAGCCTACACTCACAGGAAAGACATTTAAATACTTTTACATAGACGGCCATTGATATCCTGGGCTTCACTGCCGATGAGAAGATTGGCATCTACAAGCTGACTGGTGCTGTGATGCATCATGGGAACATGAAGTTCAAGCAGAAGCAGCGTGAAGAGCAGGCTGAGCCTGATGGCAATGAGGGTAAATACCTGATAACATTTTTTACATTCTGTTATATGGCATCCATAACTATGGTGCAGCTACACGATGATTTGAATACAAATTATGAGCTCTGTTGTTCAACTCAGTGGCTGATAAGATCGCATACCTCATGGGCCTCAACTCTGCTGACATGCTCAAGGCTGTATGCTATCCAAGAGTTAAGGTGGGAAACGAGATGGTGACCAAAGGTCAAACTGTTCCTCAGGTAATTCACTTATGTTTGTCCATTAAATGAAAACAACTTCAAACAAACATGAAACATGGCTTGTACAATAACGACTTCATTTATGTCTGGGAGTCTAGGTTCATAACTCAGTGATGGCTCTCTGCAAGTCTGTCTATGAGAAAATGTTCTTGTGGATGGTCATCAGAATCAATGAGATGCTGGACACCAAGCAGCCCAGGCAATTCTTCATTGGTGTGTTGGACATCGCTGGATTTGAAATCTTTGATGTAAGTGAGCAATACAAAGCAATGTTTTGATGTTTTGTGGTGGAAGAAGCACAAACAATGGCACTATGTCCTAACTTTCACTTTCTGACCCCAAAGTACAACAGCTTGGAGCAGCTATGCATCAATTTCACCAATGAGAAACTGCAACAGTTTTTCAACCACCACATGTTTGTGCTGGAGCAAGAAGAGTACAAGAAAGAAGGAATTGAATGGGAGTTCATTGACTTTGGTATGGACCTGGCAGCCTGCATTGAGCTTATCGAGAAGGTTAGTATCGTAATATCCACTCAAAAAAGGAAAAACTGAATCCAAGCTACCATATGTAATAAATCTTTTTTTTCTCACTTTGACAGCCAATGGGCATCTTCTCCATCCTTGAAGAGGAGTGCATGTTCCCCAAGGCCTCAGACACCACCTTCAAGAACAAGCTTAATGACCAGCACCTTGGCAAAACCAAGGCATTTGAAAAGCCAAAGCCAGCCAAAGGCAAAGCTGAGGCCCACTTTGCCCTGGTGCACTATGCCGGCACTGTGGACTACAACATCACTGGCTGGCTGGACAAGAACAAGGACCCCTTGAATGACTCAGTTGTTCAGCTCTACCAGAAGTCCTCCATTAAGCTCCTGGCTATGCTGTATGTCTCACACGCCGGATCAGACGGTGAGATATACTCCTTACATCATTATCATTAGGAATGATTGAAACCCAATTGCACCCAGAAGTGTTGATAAATTTACCATTGATCGAAATTATATTTGTACCTTCCTAGATAATGATATAGATATATTTATAATAACATAGCCAATAACTTTCAGATTGTTTCCCCAAATCAATACAGAAGCTGCAAAGGGAGGTGCAAAGAAAGCTGGAAAGAAGAAGGGTGGTTCCTTCCAGACAGTGTCCGCTTTGTTCAGGGTACATATGTTGAAGTTCATGTTGTGTTTGTTATCTTTTATAGTTGCATTTATTTAGAGCATACTGCATACTTCACATACATACACTTATCTAATAGAGCCCATGGTATGGTGGTATTTCACACTGGAGATGTGAGACGTGACAATGTGTGGTTTGAATGAGTTTATAGAAGGCATTCTTTTGTACTTATTCAATGTATGTGATACATATATATCACATATTCTGCATTTTATAGTCACTGCTACATTTGCATCCACTTATCTTCCCTTATTTAATGTACATTTACTTACAAACACTAATGTATATATTAGTATTTATCAGAGCATTTTTCTACACACATTTGTATATAGTATTTCCCCATGATTACATGATGTTATATTTATTTTCCAAACAGGAAAACCTTGGGAAGCTGATGACCAACTTGAGGAGCACTCACCCTCATTTTGTGCGCTGCTTGATTCCCAATGAATCCAAAACACCAGGTGTGATCCGATATACAATAAAGAAATTATTAACATTTTGTGTAATAATAGCTTTTATTTATTTATGTATAACATTACCTTTATAGAAGGTAGAATTAATGAAAGACTTCTGTGCTATGTTAAGGTTTGATGGAGAACTTCTTGGTCATCCACCAGCTGAGGTGTAATGGTGTACTGGAAGGTATCAGAATCTGCAGAAAGGGCTTCCCCAGCAGAATCCTCTATGCTGACTTCAAGCAGAGGTAGCTCTTTAGCTATGGTCTTAGTCTGCTATTCCACATCACCATGTTCAGTCATTAAATTAAAGTACAATATCTTTATCCATCATTTCAGATACAAAGTATTGAATGCCAGTGTCATCCCTGAGGGACAATTCATTGACAACAAGAAGGCCTCAGAGAAACTCTTGGGCTCCATCGATATTGACCAATCACAGTACAAATTTGGACACACTAAGGTGAGGCAACACAGAGAATATACTTAATGAAACTATGATTATGAATATTAGCATATTTCAAACTAACATGAAATATGCTAATATTATTCAATTTGTTGACAGGTATTCTTCAAAGCTGGGTTATTGGGTACTCTGGAAGAGATGAGAGATGAGAAATTGGTTGAGTTGGTGACCATGACTCAAGCTATCAGCAGAGGTTTCCTCATGAGAAGAGAATTTGCCAAAATGATGCAGAGAAGGTAGCTCTATTATGTAAATTCTAAATTGAGACAATAAGGAAAGGTTAGATAGATAGTAATAAACAAATTAATTGGAATGTTTCCTCTGTGTTTGGTATTACCAGGGAAGCCATTTACTCCATTCAGTACAACATCCGCTCATTCATGAATGTCAAAACATGGCCATGGATGAAGCTTTACTTTAAGATCAAACCTCTTCTCAAGAGTGCTGAGGCTGAAAAGGAGATGGCACAGATGAAGGAGGACTTTGAAAAAACTAAGGAGGAGCTTGCAAAGGCTCTGGCCAAGAAGAAGGAACTGGAAGAGAAGATGGTGACCCTCCTGCAGGAGAAGAATGACCTGCAGCTCCAAATCCAATCTGTGAGTAACCCTGAGGAGAGGTGTTTACTGTTTCCACTACAGGTTTAGAAGGAATTCTAATTCTTTTTCATGGTCCTTGTTTTCACTTTAGGAAGGTGAGACCTTGTCTGATGCAGAAGAAAGATGTGAGGGACTCATTAAGAGTAAGATCCAGCTGGAGGCCAAAGTCAAAGAGACATCAGAGAGACTGGAGGATGAGGAGGAGGTCAATGCTGAGCTGACGGCCAAGAAGAGGAAGCTGGAAGATGAGTGTTCTGAGCTCAAGAAGGACATTGATGACCTGGAGCTGACCTTGGCCAAAGTGGAGAAAGAGAAACATGCCACTGAGAATAAGGTTCTGTAGTTAACCAAATGTACCCTTCTCCACACAAGCCATTCATGTTGCACTTATGCAGTTGTTATACCAATGATATACAATATTTTTTTAGGTGAAGAACTTGATTGAAGAAATGGCATCTCAAGATGAGACCATCGCCAAATTGAGCAAGGAGCGGAAAGCCCTCCAAGAGGCCCACCAGCAGGCCCTCGATGACCTCCAGGCAGAGGAAGACAAAGTCAACACTCTGACCAAGGCCAAGGCCAAACTGGAGCAGCAAGTGGATGATGTGAGATCACAATTTGTTTAAAGTGGCGAGCAAAAGTCTTCATTTTGATGTATGTTAATCAAATATCAGACCCAATGGGCAGTGTTTTACTTTTTAATCATGTATTACACTGTAAATGCATTAGATTGAGGGTTCCCTGGAGCAAGAAAAGAAGCTCAGAATGGACCTTGAGCGAATCAAGAGGAAGCTTGAGGGAGATCTGAAGCTGTCCCTGGAATCATTAATGGATCTGGAGAATGACAAGCTGCAATCTGAAGAGAAGATTAAAAAGTATGCAACAATTAAATCAAATATATCTTGCTGCCCTAGTGTTTTACCTATAACACAAATATTATACATGCTATTCTATTTGGAATGAACAGGAAGGACTTTGAAAACAGTCAGCTTATCAGCAAGATAGAAGATGAACAAATACTTGGAATTCAGCTTCAGAAGAAAATCAAGGAACTGCAGGTAAAATCTCACCTTTGACGTGTGTGTTTCCCTTTGGAATGTAGATTATTACTTCACTCACTGTAAGATCATGACTTTGACAGGCCCGCATTGAGGAGTTGGAGGAGGAGATTGAGGCTGAGCGTGCAGCTCGGGCCAAAGTGGAGAAGCAGAGATCTGATCTCTCCAGGGAACTTGAGGAGATCAGTGAGAGGCTTGAGGAGGCTGGTGGAGCCACTTCTCTTCAGATTGAGATGAACAAGAAGCGTGAGGCTGAGTTCCAGAAGCTGCGTCGTGACCTTGAGGAGTCCACCCTGCAGCATGAAGCCACCTCTGCAGCGCTGCGTAAGAAGCAGGCCGACAGCGTTGCAGAACTGGGAGAGCAGATCGACAACCTCCAGCGTGTCAAGCAGAAGCTGGAGAAGGAGAAGAGCGAATACAAGATGGAGATTGATGACCTCTCAGGCAACATGGAGGCCGTAGCTAAATCGAAGGTTCATTTTACAAACCTGTTATGTTTTTTGGTCTTTACCATTAACCACTTTGCTACTTTTTGCAACTACAGTTCATCCTTATCATTTTATATTACTGATCCTCTGCAGAGTAACTTGGAAAAGATGTGCCGTTCCCTTGAAGACCAACTCAGTGAGCTGAAGGCCAAGAATGAGGAACACATGCGTCAACTAAATGATGTGAATGTCCAAAGATCAAGGCTAATGACTGAAAATGGTGAGTGCAACATGTGACATGATAATTTACAAAAGAAAAAAGTTCTAGTCAAGGCTTATTTCAATCAAGTTACTTGCGTTTCATGTGTTCAGGTGAATTCAGTCGCCAGTTGGACGAAAGAGAGTCTCTTGTTTCACAGCTGACCAGGGGCAAGCAGGCTTTCCTCCAGCAGATTGAGGAGCTGAAACGGCACCTTGAGGAGGAGGTCAAGGTATATAATGCTGTCATCCTAATAGCCCTGGAGGAAATAGTATGATAAGCTTAAATTTGACATAATTGCTTTTCTTTTAGTCAAAGCATGCCCTGGCCCATGCGGTCCAGTCATCTCGTCATGACTGTGACCTGCTCAGAGAGCAGTATGAAGAGGAGCAGGAGGCCAAGGCTGAGCTGCAGCGAGCAATGTCCAAGGCCAACAGCGAGGTGGCTCAGTGGAGAAGTAAATATGAAACTGATGCCATTCAGCGCACTGAGGAACTGGAGGAAGCCAAGTAAGTCAATACATTTTCGTCTCTATCTGTAGGACTGTACTGGTGATGGTGTAGGCCTGATTCTAACATATAATTTCCAATTCAGGAAAAAGCTTGCCCAGCGCCTTCAGGATGCAGAGGAGGCTATTGAGGCTACTAATGCCAAATGTGCCTCTCTGGAAAAGACTAAACAGAGACTGCTTGGTGAGGTGGAAGACCTGATGATTGATGTGGAAAGAGCTAATGCTCTGGCTGCCAACCTTGACAAGAAGCAGAGGAACTTTGACAAGGTATCAACATTTCTTATGAGTTTGAAGAATAAATTGATCAGTCTGATACAATGAGATACTCAGTGTTTTCTTTGAACTCACAGGTTCTTGCTGAGTGGAAGCAGAAATATGAGGAGAGCCAGTCTGAGTTGGAGGGAGCCCAGAAAGAGGCTCGCTCTCTGAGTACTGAGATGTTCAAAATGAAGAACTCCTATGAAGAAGCTCTGGACCACCTTGAGACCCTCAAGAGGGAGAACAAGAACCTGCAGCGTATGGACACCTAACCTTGAGCCAAATCTTGTATTGATAAAATTATTGCAACCACTATTATATTTTCAATAATCATCCTAACAACATAATCTTACAGATATGTATTTGTCAAAGTATGTACATATTTTTAATAAGACCTTTTCTCTTTACAGAGGAGATTACTGATCTCACTGAACACATTGGTGAATCCGGAAAAACAATCCATGAACTGGAAAAAGGGAAAAAGATGGTGGAGTGCGAGAAAACAGAAATCCAAACTGCCCTTGAAGAGGCAGAGGTATACAAAACATCAAAAACTACTGTTTTGACTGTTAAAGTGTCTTCCAGATTTTTAGAAGCAATCATTGTCTGTAAATGTCTGAGGAACATTAACTTTATTTGATTTTAAATCAAATAAATTTTACAATTTTTACAAATCTTAGTCATCAGTTGTTCTTCAATTAATTTTAAATACAGGCAACACTGGAACATGAAGAGTCCAAGATCATCCGTGTTCAGCTGGAGCTTACCCAGGTCAAGGGTGAGGTTGACAGGAAGATTGCAGAGAAGGATGAGGAGATGGAGCAGATCAAGAGGAACAGCCAGAGGGTGATCGAATCCATGCAGAGCACTTTGGACTCAGAGATTAGGAGCCGAAATGATGCCCTGAGAATCAAGAAGAAGATGGAGGGAGATCTCAACGAGATGGAGATTCAGTTGAGCCACGCCAACCGCCAGGCTTCTGAAGCCCAGAAACAACTGAGAAATGTCCAGGGACAGCTTAAGGTACAGTAGTACCTTCACCAATTGCAACCATGGGTTACACAATACTTTCTTGTGAACATTTCGTATTTCTCTTGTCTTAGGATGCCCAACTGCACCTTGACGATGCCCTCAGAGGAGAGGCGGATATGAGAGAGCAGGTTGCCATGGTGGAGCGCAGGAACACCCTGATCCTGGCTGAGATTGAGGAGCTAAGAGCAGCCCTGGAGCAGACCGAGAGGAGCCGCAAAGTTGCTGAGCAGGAGCTGGTGGATGCCAGTGAGCGTGTGGGACTACTGCACTCCCAGGTATAAATAATCAATTCAAACCCAGGATTTTGTATCATTATTATTATTATTATTATTATTATTTTTTTTTTTTACATTTTATTAGTGTATAATTAATAATAAACAGGATGCATTTCTCTTGTAGAACACAAATCTCCTTAACACCAAGAAAAAGCTAGAGGCTGACCTCATCCAGATCCAAGGTGAAGTGGAGGACACTATTCAAGATGCCAGGAACGCTGAGGAGAAGGCCAAGAAGGCCATCACTGATGTGAGTCTCGGAGTCATCTTGTTCCACAGTATCGGTTATGCAAAACTGAAGACATTTTGGAAGCAATGTGTCAAAGAAATAGGCCATATTCCATGGAAAGAACATAATTCTGCTTACATAAACAGTAAATTATAAAAGCTTTTCCAATTGTTTCATGATGGATTCTACAAAAAATAAAAAAGATAAAGAGTAGAGCTCAGCATACAGTTTCTGTAGTTAAATGAGGGAATTATCTATTCTCTATTATGCTATTAATTGAAAATATACCCAAACTAATATACCTAAACTGTGTTTATAGGCTGCCATGATGGCGGAGGAGTTGAAGAAGGAGCAGGACACCAGCTCTCACCTGGAGAGGATGAAGAAGAACCTGGAGGTTACAGTGAAGGACCTGCAGCACCGTCTGGATGAAGCGGAGAGCCTGGCCATGAAAGGAGGCAAGAAACAGCTCCAGAAACTGGAGGCTAGGGTGGGTTTGCTTTACATAGATTGGATGTCCTCATAACAATTGAACATTTAAGTGTACTTGTGGGTGTTCATGACTGGGTTTTATTTTTTATTGTAAAGGTGCGTGAGCTGGAGTCTGAAGTGGAGGCAGAACAGAGGCGCGGTGCAGAGGCGGTGAAAGGCGTCCGCAAATTTGAGCGCAGAGTGAAGGAACTGAACTACCAGGTACAGAATGCATACCAGGACTGGTATAGTACTTTTACTACTTCAACTAAAACTATTACTACTAATAATAATAATAATCATCATAATAATAATACAAATAATAATCATAATAATCAAACAATCAATAATCAATCAATGCAATTGACAAAATTATAAATTGTAAACAAAAATGTATTTAATCAAAGTTATTTTTTGAGCACTTATCAAGTTCTTTCCTTAACTTGTTATTGCAGAGTAAGATTTAAACCCCTAGAGGACATAATCACCATTAAAAAATTTAGAAGTCTCCCCAGCCAAACTAGCCAAAAATAAAACAGTTTACCACTGTCTGTAGCGACAGTATATGTTCCCAGAGAGGAGCCAAACTGTTTACGAGCTAAGCACATTCAGGGTTCTAGTGAGATGAAACTGGAAAGATGACTAATATCAACACATGCATACTGTGATCTTATTGAAATTGATTTATGAGGACTAAGAATAGAGCTAAAAAACATGGTGGTGGATTATTTCGTAAAGTCATTTTACATTAAAACACATGACATTATCCCACTTACACCACAGGCACTAGCGAATCATTAAAATATAAGGGTATTAATTCATATTTTTGGGTGATTCTGTCACAAAATATAAACTTCTTGCTTGCACTATTCGCTGTGTTCCTGGAAACACAAATGGTCTGACCAAAGAAATATGTGTCTGATTACTACTCCAGTAAATAGAGAAGATCTTAGTAACGACCTGGCAATGGATAAGCTTTCTAAATGTAGTCCAATCTGAGTCCCATCAGCAAGACTACTATACACTGTGAGATTTCCAAAACTGAATAAATACCACACATATTGTTTCGAAGGCTCAATTGTGTTGTAAAGATATTTGCTAACAAAAACATTTTTTTTCCATTGAAAAACGTAGCAACTGCATCTGCATATTTCACATGCATTTTCAAGCTAGTAGCATTGTGTTAGTGGGCCAGCCTTTCCCAGTATTTGAGATACTGGGCTGGACAGGTAAAAACACTGATTCACACTCAAAACCAAAGTCAGCGAGGCTAAGGAAGATCATGACTATGAAACATGCGTCCCCTAGTATTGCAGACACACATTTCCCTCTCCCTGTACACCTAGCTTAGGCACATTGGTAACACGTGCACACAGGAAGACCTATAATCTCGATAAATATACATAAGAGAACTCTCTTTAGGCCTGTTTCAAAATCTGTTAGCACAATATTCCAACTTTACCAAAATGTGCACTGCATAACTTCCTCTATGTATCACACGTTCAGGACGAGTCGCATGGTAACATAGTGCATGCACTAAGACTAGTGGGCCAGCAGATGTGAGGATGCCAATGCCAGAGTAGCAACATAACATACTGGCATTGTTAAATGCCAGTATGTTATACATTAGCAGGGTTATATTAGTCACGGACCACTGGTCAGCTGATAAATGTTGTGCATTAGTTTAGAATGGTGATGAGACTTAAGCCATGCTGTTATGTGAAAATAATGCAGACCTCTCTACACTAGAATTTTCACTGGCCGGGGTTGCTAAATGAATGTCGCATATTTGTTCCATTGTATTACTTGCTGTTTTTAGTGAATTGGGTGTTGTATTCTTATATTGCAATATTGACATCCTTCTTTTGTCATCAATATGATATGCTTTACCTACAGACTGAGGAGGACAAGAAGAATATCACTAGACTCCAAGATCTGGTGGACAAGCTGCAGCTGAAGATGAAGGCCTACAAGAGGCAGGCTGAGGAGTCTGTGAGTAGCACTCAATTTCCTTTGGCTTTTATGAAATCACCATTTTGGTTAAACGGTTGACAATTTAAAAAATATGTTTTATGATACAGGAGGAGCAGGCCAACACTCATCTGTCCAGGTACAGGAAGGTTCAGCATGAGCTGGAAGAAGCTCAGGAACGGGCTGACATCGCCGAGTCCCAGGTCAACAAGCTTAGAGCCAAGAGTCGTGAAATTGGCAAGGTGCGGTGTTCACGCAGTGTTACACTCATCGATTGGATGGATTATCATGGATTTTCCATGATAATCTAGTAATAATGCTTATATACAGCATTTTTATCATATGATTATAGGACTTCAAAACTTTTGGAATACACCTTATTGACATTTTGATAAGCCATGGAAATGCATATACTGACCATTGTTTGTCTTTCATATTCAATTAAAGGGAAAGGATGAAGAGTGACCGCCAACATATAGATGAGACACAGTATCAAGAAATCATACAATATGATTTTTATTACTCAATTGTCTACTAGTGAGCAACAAGCAATAAACTTTGATCAAGTCTTTTTTTATTATGTCAATGTGTGTGTCAGCACCATTTTTTCAAAGCGTAACTTTTGATAGTAATTATCCATGAAAGTAGCTTCTATTCTCTGCTATTCTCTACATAAAAGTCGAATTGAAATATTGTATATATCATTACCCCTTTAGCAAACATATATGTTTATTTCAATTTAATGTAGGAAAACAGTAGAAAGTAAAAAAGAAAAAAGCTTTTAGCATTTTTGTGTAAACATCACCTCACCATTTATACCTTAAAGTTAACTATAAAGGTTCACTTTTAAAATACCCTCACTGAACATACGTCTTCTAAATTATATTAACTGTAAATGTTTCCAATATTTCCATAATGGTGATAATGACACTGATTTGATATTGACACTGATCATCTTAGTGATCTTCCTCAACATCATGTGTGTTACTTAACTTAGTAGTCATGTGATTAAAATAGCCATTGCAGAGAGCTACAACTAGGATGATTACTACTAAATGTGAAAACTAAATTTAGTCTAAAGGGATCTTTTGTACCAGAGTCATTTCAATTTTGATATATTTGTTGGACAATGGTAAATGTAATGGAGTAACATATAACATAAAGCTTTATGCCAAAAAGAATTATACAAAATAATTTCTTGATTAAGAAAACTCATGACTAAGAATTTCAAGTAAGTTCAACCTCTATTCAAAATCTATTTCCAGGAAGTAACCTCAAAGCTCATAAAAAAATACATTAAAAAAACAGATATATTACATTACAAAAACAGTATCCATCTATCCATTGGGTTTATATACACTCTGTGGCAATGGCCTCAGATGCAACATTGGCAGTGTTTTCAAAGACAAGAACAACAAGACAGTCCAACATCAAAGATTGTTTCCCGATAAGACGTGGGGCTATAAATGACAAATGGTTGAACTCTAAGGACATGGAGACGGCTATATTTGTGTTCCTACCAAAAAAGAAAACACTGGAGCATAAGAGATCAAGTAACACATTTTTATTGAATATATTTGCCTATTTGGTGAGGTGTGAAGTCCTCAGCATTTAGTTCTTAATGCCCTCTGTCCACCTATGCCAGTTCAGTGTCCTCTTTCAAGAAGGAAAGAATGCAAACTCCCACTCATATAACTTGATCCTCCTCTTATTGCCTATGGGAGAACAAACAGTTGACCTGATGGAAGGTCAAGCTGCAAGGTTAGCCTTGTCTGTCAGGACACTATATAACAAGACCATTAAAAAGAGTGGTACCAAAAATACATCCACACCCCTGAGACAACACAAACGCCTGTTTGGAAACCTGTAAACACAAATCAGTGCACCAGCTGTTGTCTTTGGCTTCTACAGATGACAATGGATATACATTAAGGCCAGACGTGAATGCTTGACATATCTTGTAGAGTGAGCTGGGGAATGTACTTACTAAAACCACTGAGTGAGCAATGGAGCAAAGGGGTCCATCACTGACTATTGTCAGTGAGGAACACCATGGGTATTGCACTATACACAGTGAAGTCAAGATATTGCTAAATGTATTTATGAATGACAATTCTTGTTTTTCAGTTTTTTCAATAAATATTATTTATTTACCTAAATAATTTTATTAACTAAAGAATAAATAAATAAAAAGGTGCTATTGTTCTCCTGATTTGCAAGTTTTGAGCTAGCTATTGCTAACTGGTGTAACTGTTGATTTCCAGAGCAAGAGATCAACTTCATGGAGAAAATGTTTGACATAACCACTTGAACTCTATTGTCCTCTGTTAACTGTCCTTTTGGTGCCATGCCAACAATTTAAAAGGCAGACAGTCACTGACATTTCAGGACATGGTTCAGACGTCTCATACATCCAGGGTTCAGACGTGGTATGGAGAGAATGAGAAAGGGATAGGGGGCGGGGGGAGAAGGAAAGAGACATTTTTTGTCACATGGTCCATAGTAAACAAACACTCAATGAGGTGTAGCCTGTAACATGTTGGTGAAGTGTGTTACATGTTTAATTCTAATGAAGACAAATAAATGGAGACAAACTGTGCTCCATACAGAAATACAAGTTATAAGAGTTCATTTGAAGATTCATAATACAGGATTTTCTTGGGATTTTCCTCAGATGACATTGGTGTAATATTGTAACAGCATTGTAATATTCCAAATTGTACCTTTTACCAAAGTGATTGCATTGCTGATATGATTTAGTAAATGTAGTAGTGAAAACTAAAATATTTACATTTAAGAGTAAAAGTATAAAAAGTATTTTAAAAAAGTAATCTAAGCTAAAATGTTTACGATCGTTAAGTCTTGTCTTAAGTACTGTATTTGAGTATAATCTTTGCCCCTTGTATCAAAAAGCCAGTTATAAGCTAGTAATTAGATATTTTAATATGTGGTTTATCTATGATTAGTAGTGACGGGCATTGGAGCAGCTTGAACCAAACTGGAGCTACAGCACTTGTGATCTTATGGAAAAGCAAGTATTTAGTCATGAATAATGTGTTATGATATCAAGTAATATGTTTTATTATGCGTATAAAGTAGACCTACTTATTTCCACAAGACCAACAGACCAATTTCGACTGGAATTTATTTAGTATTTCTTTCAAAGAAAATGAAAACAAACAAATTATGCACTTTTTCATGATATAAAAAGAAAATCATATCCCTTACGAATATTTACCCCCACATTATTCAACGGTGTATTCAGTGCTATGCATGGCTATAGCTATGTGTATGTACGTGTCTTCCAACTGCTTGACCCTAACATATGAAGAAATTAGTCATCAGATTAAATGTATGGTAGCATTAATTACATTTTACAGTCAAGGAGTAAAGATGTCAGGACCTTGGCATTAAATTGGCCATATAAAGATGCTTTGTTTAAGGAGTTATTACTTATTAGTTACACAGTTCAATCATAACATTGACTAAATCAGTACAAATACAAATCCCTGCCTATGGTCCTTTGTTTCCCAGAGAACAAATTGAATCAAGTGCAAAAGCTTATATCAAACCTAGTACACAGCAACACAGTCCAAGTGTTTTCTCTATTGGGAGGTATCATCGGTTTCACAAGCTCTCAGATCAGCAGATGTTGCGCCCAATTCTGCCTCTTTGTCACACGAAAGACTTGCAAGGCGTTCCCAGCAGCATGGCCATGACATCCGAGAGCTTCTCCACAGCTAAACTGGGCTCTACCTCAGTGCCAAGGTGCATTAAGGAGATTACACATAAGACCAAAACAATGTCTGAACTTGAGTAACCGATACGCCTCCCAGAACAACGTTTACACAAGGTTAAGAAATGCTGTGTTCTCCTATTTATAGTCTTTGAAACTCAATCTCTGGTTTTAATTGGTTTATTTCATGTCCATTGTGTAGCCATACAATACTAGACCAATTGCTGTACATACTACAAATAGTTTCCTTTGTTTGTGATGTATGGTGATCTAAATATTTAGAAATTAGTTATTTGCCTAATATACAACTATCCATCTGATGTGTATGGCTTGCTTATTTTCCAGTGACACCAATGGAAAAGTACACATGTAGACAAAAAACAACTCACAAACACAAAAGTACAATATTAACTATTTTATTTTAATATGCATCCTAATGTGTACATTAAGTCAATCAGAAAGTAGTGTAAAATGTCCATATAACCACACAACTTAAGGATGACACATTTCATCATTCATGGGCAAAAATACCCACCCAGTGTGAAACATCATGACCAAATAGAGCAAGTGCTTTCTGCAGAGTAAACACTTATCCCTCTATATAAGATGCAGCCGTGAGTGGCACAAAGCACTGACAGGCAACCAGTCAAGGTGAGTGAGTGTTTTATTAGCTTGAGGAAAGCCAGCTGCTCACTGAACAATGTAGAGCAGGACCACTTACTGCCAACATGCTCCCAGACGGAACAATGGGATTAATAGGATTTAAAGTGCAGCATGAATGTGCACAGATAATAATAATAATAAGAAGAAGAAGAAGAAGAAGAAGAAGAAGAAGAAGAAGAAGAAGAAGAAGAAGAAGAAGAAGAAGAATGATTGAAGTATTCAGTTTTAAAAACCTAATTGGTTTATCTTTTTTAGAATCCTCAAACCACTGTAACCGCCAGCTGTTCTTCTAAGGGGAGGGAACAAGGTAAAAAAAAAAAGACTTGATCACCCCTAAAGTTGTATACACTTTGACATTATTTCTGCTGTAGACAAATCTCATTTTATTCTAAATGTGCCTAATATATAGTACAAATATTGATTAAACAGCCTACAAATAAGGATTAATAACTCAAAATAAGCGTAGGTGTTGCTACAGACACTCTAACTATTTTGCTTTCAGTTCTTATACATGTGTAAAATAGAAGGATTGGTAGTTACGTGTTCAGTAAAATGGTTTTCCATTGCACTTCCATACCAGTATAAAGAGCCATCATGGGGGATGCTGAAATGGAGTGTTTTGGCCCGGCGGCCGTGTTCCTGCGGAAGCCAGAGAGGGAGAGGATCGAGGCCCAGAACACCCCCTTTGACGCTAAAACAGCATACTTTGTGACTGAGCCCAAGGAGATGTACCTCAAGGGGAAGCTGACGAAGAGGGATGGTGGCAAAGCCACTGTGGACACGCTCTGTGGGAAGGTGAGAGCAGTCACACTGGATCTCAGCCTGTCACCTAATACTAGAGTAGGAGCATCAGAGTAGAAGCATGCAAAGAGTGGCCATGTATGAAGGACTTAAAAGGATAAGATTCACATTAGGCTTAAGCTAGAAGCAATACGTGAGCCTCAAGATATTTATTAAAGTACTCTTTATTAATAAAGAGTACGGTAACCCTTCCTTTTACAGTCCGGTAATTACCAGCTAATTACCTGGTAATAAGATGTATTTACTAAGTAATAACCAGGTAATTAAATGTAATTACCTTGTAATTACCAAGTACTTACCAGGTAATTACCAAGTACTTACATTACATATTTACCTGGTAACTACCACTTATTTACCTGGTAGTTACCTGATATTTACCTGGTAACTACCACTTATTTACCTGGTAGTTACCTGATATTTACCTGGTAAATACCAACAAGTTACCCAGTATTTATTAGATATATACTGAAAACTACCAGGTATTTATCCAGGAATTATAGATTATGTATTACCAATCAACCTGTGTAGTGACAGTGAGGGTAGTAATGACTCTGATATTTACCTGGTAATTACCCAGTATTTACTTGATCACTTGCAACTATTTACTACTTTTTTTACTTTTCAATGATATTACCATATACTTTCCTGGTAACTGTAGATTATAATCCTCTACCACACATTAGGGTGTGTAGTTTTGAACATGGTATCTGGCAAAAACTCCCATATCTCCCTGATAATTATCGGGTAATTATCAGGGTGATATCAGAGTTTTACAGAGTAGTTACCCTGTAAGGAAGGTGGAACTGTACTGTAAAAGGAAGCGTGGTTTGTTTCAATGATATTACCATATACTTTCCTGGTAACTGTAGATTATAATCCTCTACCACCCATTAGCAGCCTGATCTCAAAACAAGCATCGTACATGTGTACGAAATGTCAGTGCACGTTGATTCGTAAAAATGTATACGAATTTAACCCTAACCCTAACCCTAACCCTAACAAATCTGCCGGAGAAACCACCTTCGCAAACACAAACCATGATGATTCATGGCTCATGATTTAATTTGACACGAGAAATGTAGTCCTTCAGAAAACGAATCTCGCTCCGACGTTTGGTAACTACACGAACTTTAGCTCATAAAAAGGAACGAGTTATGTTAAGCTTACAGCTAAAAGTTCACGCACGAAAACCCGCGGCAATCATTTGTGCCGAGGCATTTTATGTTAGGACTAGCTTTGTCTGAGCGTAATAAGATCACAATGTTTGTAGGTTTCAGCTAAATCTCGAGCCACACGACGGTAATCCAATATGGCGGAAAGACCGTGAATAAAAAAGTTGGTTGGGGGGCGTGGTTAACCATACCTTAATTCTCTTTTCGTACATGGTTTTATGACCATGGCTTTGTGATCGCGTTGCCATTAGGGTGTGTAGTTTTGAACATGGTATCTGGCAAAAACTCCCATATCTCCCTGATAATTATCGGGGTGATATCAGAGTTTTACAGAGTAGTTACCTGTAAGAAAGGTGGAACTGTACTGTAAAAGGAAGCGTGGTTTGTTTCAATGATATTACCATATACTTTCCTGGTAACTGTAGATTATAATCCTCTACCACCCATTAGGGTGTGTAGTTTTGAACATGGTATCTGGCAAAAACTCCCATATCTCCCTGATAATTATCGGGGTGATATCAGAGTTTTACAGAGTAGTTACCCTGTAAGAATGGTGGAACTGTACTGTAAAAGGAAGCGTGGTTTGTTTCAATGATATTACTGTAGCTCCCAAGTAGTACACACAAGGCCAGAGGTCTTTGTTAGAAAACGGGGTTTATTTTCCAGGTCGAACCAACCCGTGAGAACTGGGTTTAAAGAGAAAAATAATTCAAATTCATCCATCCATCCATCCATTTTCTTCCGCTTATCCGGGGTCGGGTCGCGGGGGCAGCAGCCTAAGCAGGGAAGCCCAGACTTCCCTTTCCCCAGCTACTTCGGCCAGCTCTTCCTGGGGGATCCCGAGGCGTTCCCAGGCCAGCCGAGAGACATAGTCTCTCCAGCGTGTCCTGGGTCTTCCCCGGGGTCTCCTACCAGTGGGACGTGCCCTGAACACCTCACCAGGGAGGCGTCCGGGAGGCATCCTAACTAGATGCCCGAGCCACCTCACCTGGCTCCTCTCAACGCGGAGGAGTAGCGGGTCTACTCTGAGCTCCTCCCGGATGACCGAGCTTCTCACCCTATCTCTAAGGGAGAGCCCAGCCACCCTGCGGAGGAAGCTCATTTCGGCCGCTTGTACTCGCGATCTCGTTCTTTCGGTCATTACCCAAAGCTCATGACCATAGGTGAGGGCAGGAACGTAGATCGACTGGTAAATCGAGAGCTTTGCCTTTCGGCTCAGCTCTCTCTTCACCACGACGGATCCGTGCAGAGTCCGCATTACTGCAGACGCCGCACCGATCCGCCTGTCGATCTCCCGCTCCATCCTCCCCTCACTCGTGAACAAGACCCCGAGGTACTTGAACTCCTCCACTTGGGGCAGGATCTCATCCCCGACCCGGAGGGTGCACTCCACCCTTTTCCGGTTGAGGACCATGGACTCGGACTTGGAGGTGCTGATTCTCATCCCGACCGCTTCACACTCGGCTGCAAACCTGTCCAGCGAGAGTTGGAGGTCACGGTCTGATGAAGCCATCAGGACCACATCATCCGCAAAAAGCAGAGACTCAATCCTGAGGTCACCAAACCGGACCCCCTCAAAGCCCTGGCTGTGCCTAGAAATCCTGTCCATAAAAATTATGAACAGGATCGGTGACAAAGGGCAGCCCTGGCGGAGTCCAACCCTCACTGGAAACAAGTCCGACTTATTACCAGCAATGCGGACCAAGCTCTGACACCGGTCATACAGGGAACGGACAGCCCGTATTAGGGGGTCCGATACCCCATACTCCCGGAGAACCCCCCACAGGACTCCCCGAGGGACACGGTCGAATGCCTTCTCCAAGTCCACAAAGCACATGTGGACTGGTTGGGCAAACTCCCATGCACCCTCAAGGATCCTGTAGAGGGTGTAGAGCTGGTCCACTGTTCCACGGCCTGGACGAAAACCACATTGCTCCTCCTGAATCCGAGGTTCGACTATCCGACGGACCCTCCTCTCCAGCACCCCTGAATAGACCTTACCAGGGAGGCTGAGGAGTGTGATCCCCCTATAGTTGGAACACACCCTCCGGTCCCCCTTCTTAAAAAGAGGGACCACCACCCCAGTCTGCCAATCCAGGGGCACTGCCCCCGATGTCCACGCGATGCTGCAGAGTCGTGTCAACCAAGACAGCCCCACAACATCCAGGGCCTTAAGGAACTCCGGGCGGACCTCATCCACCCCCGGGGCCCTGCCACCGAGGAGCTTCCTGACCACCTCGGCAACCTCAGCCCCAGAGATAGGAGGGCCCACACCCGAGTCCCCAGGCCCTGCTTCCTTACCGGAAGGCGTGTCGGTGGGATTGAGGAGGTCTTCGAAGTATTCCTTCCACCGATCCACAACGTCCCGAGTCGAGGTCAGCAGCGCACCGTCTCCACCATATACAGTGTTGACGATGCACTGCTTCCCCCTCCTGAGACGCCGAATGGTGGTCCAGAACCTCTTCGAAGCCGTCCGGAAGTCGTTCTCCATGGCCTCACCGAACTCCTCCCATGTCCGGGTTTTTGCCTCGGTAACCGCCACAGCTGCGCTCCGCTTGGCCTGCCGGTACCTGCCTGCTGCCTCCAGAGTCCCACAGGCCAAAAAGGTCCTATAGGACTCCTTCTTCAGTTTGACGGCATCCCTCACCGCCGGTGTCCACCAGCGGGTTCGGGGATTGCCGCCACGGCAGGCACCGACCACCTTGCGGCCACAGCTCTGGTCGGCCGCCTTAACAATGGAGGCGTGGAACATGGCTCACTCGGACTCAATGTCCCCCGCCTCCCCCGGTACATGGTCAAAGCTCTCCCGGAGGTGGGAGTTGAAGCTCTCTCTGACAGGAGACTCTGCCAGACGTTCCCAGCAGACCCTCACGATACGTTTGGGTCTGCCAGGTCTGACCGGCATTCTCCCCCACCATCGCAGCCAACTCACCACCAGGTGGTGATCAGTTGACAGCTCCGCCCCTCTCTTCGCCCGAGTGTCCAAGACATGCGGCCGCAAGTCCGACGACACGACTACAAAGTCGATCATCGAACTGCGGCCTAGGGTGTCCTGGTGCCAAGTGCACATATGGACACCCTTATGCTTGAACATGGTGTTCGTTATGGACAATCTGTGACGAGCACAGAAGTCCAATAACTGAACACCACTCGGGTTCAGATCGGGGGGGCTGTTCCTCCCAATCACACCCCTCCAGGTCTCACTGTCGCTGCCAACGTGAGCGTTGAAGTCCCCCAGCAGAACGAGGGAATCCCCAGAGGGAGCACTTTCCAGCACCCCCTCCAAGGAGTCCAAAAAGGGTGGATACTCTGAACTGCTGTTTGGACCATAGGCACAAACAACAGTCAGGATCCGTCCCCCCACCCGAAGGCGGAGGGAGGCTACCCTCTCGTTTACCGGGGTAAACTCCAACATACTGGCACCAAGCCGGGGGGCAATAAGTATTGCCACCCCTGCCCGGCGCCTCTCACCAGTGGCAACTCCAGAGTGGAAGAGAGTCCAACCCCTCTCGAGAAGACTGGTTCCAGAGCCCTTGCTATGCGTCGAGGTGAGGCCGACTATATCTAGCCGGAACTTCTCAACCTCGCGCACCAGCTCAGGCTCCTTCCCCACCAGAGAGGTGACGTTCCACGTCCCTAGAGCTAGCTTCTGCAGCCGAGGATCGGACCGCCAAGGTCCCCGCCTTCGGCCGCCGCCCAGCTCGCACTGCACCCGACCCCTTTGGCCCCTCCTGCTGGTGGTGAGCCGGCGGGAAGGGGGTCCCACGTCATCCTTTCGGGCTGTGCCCGGCCGGGCCCCGTGGGTATAGGCCCGGCCACCAGGCGCTCGCCGCCGAGTCCCACCCCCAGGCCTGGCTCCAGGGGGAGGCCCCGGTGACCCACGTCCGGGCGAGGGACACGTAGAACCATTTATTGTAGTCATCATAAGGGGTCTTCTGAGCTACCCTTTGTCTGGCCCCTCCCCCCGGACCTGTTTGCCATGGGTGACCCTACCAGGGGCATAAAAGCCCCCGACAACGGAGCTCCTGGGGTCATTGGGACACGCAAACCCCTCCACCACGGTAAGGTAGTAGCTCAGGGAGCTTGAAATAATTCAAATCAATAAATACAATTGACAATATGCAAATGTCTGTTTTTTCAGCAGCACAACAGGTGTTACATTTACATCAAAAACCACTACACACACCTCACATACAGTCCACAACTCAATATTAACTTGTAAATTTACAAACTTAACTTACATATTCACCACTTTACATCGTATGCAAATCACCATCACGCACCAACCATGCAATGGAATGCAACACAATCGCTCACGTTCTTCATAGACGTAAATAAAAGATAAACATGCCTCGTCCACTGCTAACTACTTAAGGAGGGAATTTTCTTGTATGCTTCTTCCTTGTCCTTTATAGTTGTTCTAATTTAAGTGCCTTTAGCTTTTAACTTAAAGCTTATAGAACGTGCTGCTTCTTTCGCGCTGTTTGGTTAGGTGCGTTGCTAAAAGGTGTCGTGTAGGAAACATATGCCGGCGGCAATTAGTTCCGCCCCAATGCCATTCTAAACAGTAGGAACAAAAAAAACGGGAGGTTAACAAATTAAACAAACTATACCAGGAAAGTATATAATAATAATAATAATACATTTTATTTGTAACACACTTTACATGTTCAATGAATATCTCAAAGTGCTACAGAGTGGTTAAAACAATTAAAACAATTACAACAGTTAAAAACAGTTAAAAACAATAAAAACAGACATTGGTCAGGCAAAGTTTAAAAGTATGCCTGCTTAAAAAGAAAGGTCTTAATGACAAAGGTAAACTTAGGAAGAGGACTCGGATGCAGAGGTAGAAGGGAGCTGATAAAGAATTTATTCTTTCAAAAATTCAAGGAACAAAAAACGCCTCAACGAGGGATCAAACAAAAATAGCGCCTCAATGAGGGTTCAAACAAAAAGCGCCTCAACGAGGGATGGCCAAAAAGTACTAACTAAACTAGGGAGCAAAAATAAACTCCAACAGACAAAAGAAGGATCAACAAGAAAATGACTTGACTAGACTAGACTATGATTACGGACGTGGTGCTCTGGACTACATACAAGACACACTGGCACAGGACAAAGGAAGACGCAGACTATAAATACACATGGGGGTTAATGGGGAACAGGTGGACACAATCAGGGATCAGGGAAGGCAATCAGACTGGTGACACATGAGGAAGGGGCGGGAACCTGAAACGAGAGGAGAGTTACTTTTTTCAAAATAAAACAGAAAATGACAAGACAAGACATGGAGACAGGACAAAAAAAACAACTTGACACTACCGGTGTGACACTTAAGACCTTTTTTAAAAGCATCCTCCGTCTGTGGGGCCCGGAGGTGGTCTGGGAGGGCGTTCCACAGACGGGGAGCAGCAGCCTGGAAGGCCCTGTCGCCCATGGACTTTAGCTTTGTCCTGGGGGGGCACAGACGGTGCGATTGGCCTGACCGGGTTCTGGAGGTGGTGTGGGGAGTGAGGAGTTCAGTGAGGTAGGTGGTGGCTTCACCGTGGAGACAGTGATGGGTGTGAAGGAGGATCTTGTATTCGATGCGGAGGTGAACAGGGAGTCAGTGTAGTGATTGGAGGACAGGAGTGATGTGGTCATATTTACGCACCCTCATCAGGATCCTGGCAGCGCTGTTTTGAATGTGCTGGAGCCTCTGGAGGCTCCTGCCAGGGATCCCGATGAGGAGTGCGTTGCAGTAGTCGAGCCTGGAGGAGACAAAGGCGCGGACAAGCTTCTCTGCAGCATGGAGGGAGAGGGAGGGGCGGAGTTTTGCAATATTGCGGAGGTGGAAGAAGGAGGTTTTGCAAATTTTGTTGATATGTTTAGTAAATGTGAGCTGGGGGTCGAATACGACCCCCAGATTTGTGACAGAGGGGCAGAGGGGGATGTTGTGGCCAGAGAATGATATGGAGGAGATGGGGGAGGAGTGAAGCTGACGGGTGGTACCGATCTGAATGGCTTCAGTCTTTGGGCTATTTAGCTGCAGGAAGTTATGGCTCATCCACGTCTTTATCTCCTCCAGGCAGGAGGTCAGTTGTGTTATACTGGCAGAGGGAGTGGAGCTAGGGGAGGGGGTGACCTTGATATGTATTTGTGTGTCGTCGGCGTAACTATGAAAGGCTATGTTGTGTCTGTTGATGATGTGTCCAAGGGGGAGCGTGTATATGGTGAAGAGGGTTGGGCCGAGCACTGAGCCCTGGGGGACTCCGCAGCCCACGGTATGGGGGCAGGATTTAGCATCCCCCAGGGCCACGTACTCGGTCCTTCCCGTGAGGTAGGAGTGGAACCAGTGGAGGGCGGTGTCGGAGAGTCCAATGAGGTGCTGGAGACGGTGGAGGAGGATGTGGTGGTCTACCGTGTCAAACGCAGCAGAGAGGTCGAGGAGAACGAGGAGGGATGGAGAGCCAGAGTCAGAGGTCATCAGGAGGTCACTGGTGACTCTGATGAGGGCTGTTTCTGTGCTGTGGGAGGGACGGAAACCGGATTGGAATTTTTCGTACAGTTTGTGTGATTTGAGGTGACTGTGGAGTTGGGCGGAAACTACTTTTTCTAATATTTTGGATATGAATGGAAGGTTGGAGATGGGCCTGTAATTTGACAGGACTGTAGGATCTAAGGTGGGTTTTTTGAGATGGGGCCTGATGAGAGCTGTCTTCAAGGAGGGTGGGATATGGCCGGTTTGAAGAGACATGTTTATGATTTTAAGTATTAATGGACAGATGAATTGACTGTGGCCTTTTAGCAGAGGGGTTGGGAGGGGGTCAAGGGTGAATGTGGTCGGTTTCGATTTACTGATGATTCTTTCGACCTCCTGCTGCGTGGTGAGGGAAAAGTGAGGGAGGTGCTGTGTTGTAGTTGCGTTGGGGCTGATGTTTGTGGAGCTGTTCGAGTGTGGGAGAGAGGAACGGATGTTTTCTATTTTCAATGTGAAGTAGTCCATGAATCTATTGCAGTGCTCTTCTGTGTTACTGTTGTGTGAGGGGGTCTGTGGATTTAGCAGGTGTTTGATGGTTGAGAACAGTTGTTTGGAGTTTCCAGGGTTATTGTTGATGAGTTTGGAGTAGTGGTCTAATCTGGCTGTGGAAAGTGCTTTGGCGTATGTTTTTTGGTGTTCCCGGTAGGCCAATCTGTGCACCGTCAGGCCAGAGGAGATGGAGGCCCGCTCCAGGACACGACCCGACCGCTTCATATCCCTGAGTTCATCAGTGTACCAGGGGGCAGAGCGTGTGAAATGTACAATCCGGGTTTTTAGAGGGGCGTGGTGGTCCAGGATGGAGGTGAGGCTGTTGTTGTAGAAATCCGTCAGGCTGCTGACTGATGGATGTGGAGGGGGGGGAGAGGTGCTGGAGGTGCTGGCTGAGGGAGGCGGAGTTGATGTTCTTTATGTTCCTAAATGTGATGTGGCGCTGTGGCTTCGGTATGGGGGTTTGCAGGGCTATTTCAATGGTGATGGCGTGGTGGTCCGATACTCCGATGTGGTGTACGTGGGGGTCAGTTATTGCAATGTTTGTGATGACTAGGTCCAGTGTGTGTCCCCTATCGTGTGTGGGGACATTCACGAGCTGCTGGAGATGCAATGAATCAAGAACCTCCCTGAAGTCTTCAGCGAGGTGACAGGAGTGGGAGTCCATATGGATGTTAAAATCGCCCAGTATTATGAGTTTTGTGGTGGTTGTGGAGAGTGATGTGAGGAAGTCGTGAATATCAGAGATGAATGATGAGTGGGGTTTTGGTGGACGGTAGATGAGTGCTATTGTGGTGGAGACTGGGTGTTTGCACTTGATGGTGAGATGTTCAAAGGAGCTCAAATTGGAGACAGACACGGTGGATGCTTGGATGTCACATCGGTGTATGACGGCAAGCCCACCGCCACGGCCAGTTGTTCTGGGTTTGTCCATGTAGCAATATCCAGGGGGGCAGGCTTCGTTAAGAGCTGAGTAGACCTCAGGCTGTTGCCAGGTCTCCACGAGGCACATTATGTCTATGCCACTGTCCAGGATGTGTTGGTGAATAAATCCAGATTTATTGTTCAGTGACTGTACATTGAGTTGTTGCAGGGTGATGGGGTGGACAGGCTGAGCTGTGTTGAGTGACCGGAGGACGCTGTAATCCACTGCGGGGTTTCTGTGTCGCCGACCGTGGAGGAGATCAGCTCTATATGGTTACCATACTTTCCTGGTATAGTTTGTTTAATTTGTTAATTTGTTAACCTCCCGTTTTTTTTGTTCCTACAGTGTTTAATTTGTTAACCTCCCGTTTTTTTTGTTCCTACTGTTTAGAATGGCATTGGGGCGGAACTAATTGCCGCCGGCATACGTTTCCTACACGACACCTTTTAGCAACGCACCTAGCCAAACAGCGCGAAAGAAGCAGCACGTTCTATAAGCTATATATATAAAGTTAAAAGCTAAAGGCACTTAAAGTAGAACAACTATAAAGGACAAGGAAGAAGCATACAAGAACATTCCCTCCTTAAGCAGTTAGCAGTGGACGAGGCATGTTTATCTTTTATTTACGTCTATGAAGAACGTGAACGATTGTATTGTGTTGCATTCCATTGCATAGTTGGTGCGTGATGGAGATTTGCATACGATGTAAAGTGGTGAATATGTATATGTAAGTTAAGTTTGTAAATTTACAAGTTAATATTGAGTTGTGGACTGTATGTGAGGTGTGTGTAGTGGTTTTTGGTGAAAATGTAACACCTGTTGTGCTGCTGAAAAAACGGACATTTGCATATTGTCAATTGTATTTATTGATTTGAATTATTTTTCTCTTTAAACCCAGTTCTCATGGGTTGGTTCGACCTGGAAAATAAATCCTGTTTTCTAACAAAGACCTCTGGCCTCGTGTGTACTACTTGGGAGCTACAGTAATATCATTGAAACAAACCACGCTTCCTTTTACAGTACAGTTCCACCTTCCTTACAGGGTAATTCACAGGGTTTTACCTGATAATGTTTTGGAATGTACATGGTACACATTTGTAATTACTGGGTAAATACCAGTTAATATCTGCATACATACATGGGGGTTATTGGGTAAATTGTAACTACTGGGTAATTAGAAAGTAATTACTTAGTAAATAGTTGCAAGTTATCAAGTAAATACTGGGTAACTTGTTGGTATTTACCAGGTAAATATCAGGTAACTACCAGGTAAATAAGTGGTAGTTACCAGGTAAATAAGTGGTAGTTACCAGGTAAATATATAATGTAAATACTTGGTAATTACCTGGTAAGTACTTGGTAATTACCTGGTAAGTACTTGGTAATTACAAGGTAATTACATTTAATTACCTGGTTATTACTTAGTAAATACATCTTATTACCAGGTAATTAGCTGGTAATTACCGGACTGTAAAAGGAAGGGTTACCAAGAGTACTTTATTAATCCTGAAGGAAATTGTTTGACACAATTGCTCTGCTCAAGATAATAATAATTATAATATCATGTCATACAAATTCACATTAAGTTCAGTTAAACGTCATTTTACTTAGGATGTGGTTGACACATATTTTTGTTGTGTCATACCAAAATGCTATAAAATGTGTGATAACACATTTTGGGGTTCTTGGTCCATTCTTTAGTTTTAGTATGTGGGGGACATGTGCACGATTACCATTATGATTACAATGATTATATTAATATATACAAGTATATATAAAGCACAACTTCACAAATGCACTTGTGCTTTCTGTGTATTTGTTTGTATGGCAGACCATCACCGTAAAAGAGGATGAAATCTACCCATGAATCCCCCAAAGTACGACAAGATTGAGGACATGGCCATGATGACCCACCTCAATGAGCCCACTGTGCTGTATAACCTCAAAGAGCGCTATGCAGCCTGGATGATCTACGTGAGTCTCAACCCTCAATGCACATGGAACCCTTTAGACCTATAATGTAAGGTCATACTGACATATGTATCCTGGTTTTTGAGACAGACCTACTCTGGGCTCTTCTGCGTCACTGTGAACCCCTACAAGTGGCTCCCAGTGTACGATGCTACCGTGGTGAATGCATACAGAGGCAAGAAGAGGATTGAGGCTCCACCCCATATCTTCTCCATCTCTGACAACGCCTATCAGTTCATGCTCACAGGTATCAAAACCATTTATGAGACTAGTTTTACCTGTGGTTGTCAACACATCAAGATAGCTTTATTGCAATTAGTATGCATTTACTGAATAACATCTTAAAAATATGTGATGATCAGTCACAGTCCCATAATATTATATGGCGTTTTCTTTTCAGATCGTGAAAATCAATCGGTCCTTATCACGTAAGTTGACTATTTAGGTTTTGATGTTTGATGAGTCTGTATTAACAGCACGTAATTAAAGGTACATTGAATTTCAATGTAATTGTAATGAGAGATGACTCAATTTTAATTGTTAGTCTATGAGTGCAGTCATGGTGAAAAACAATTAATTATCATTAATAATTGCTTTTCACCCTCAAAGTGGAGAATCTGGTGCAGGAAAGACTGTGAACACCAAGCGTGTCATCCAGTACTTTGCAACAATCGCAGTGGCTGGTGGCAAGAAGGCAGAGCATACCTCTGGCAAAATACAGGTACTGGCCTTTTATTAAACTGGTTGTGGCAACTGATTCAACTGGTACCAAAGTTCCATGTATGAATGGTGATTTATAAGATCTGTAATGGCCTAGTTACTCCAGACCTTGATCATGTTTTTTGTAATTGATGTGATTTCATTTTTGAGTCCTAGTTACTACGGTGGGAAACATAACTTGTTTGTCTTACCTACTTGTCACTATGAATGGTGACTATATTAACGGTACCTCCTGTCATAAAGGGGTCGCTAGAGGATCAGATCATTGCAGCTAACCCCCTGCTGGAGGCCTATGTAACGCCAAAACCGTCAGGAATGACAACTCTTCCCGTTTTGTAAGTGTTTTTTTTTTTTTTTATCATTTAAACATTTGGAACAGAACACAATAGATTCTAAAAACATTAAATTACAGACAAAATACATATGACCTTAATCACTTTCTTGTCTCCATCAGGGTAAATTTATCAGAATCCACTTTGGAACAACTGGGAAGCTGGCCTCGGCGGACATTGAAACATGTAAGACCAGATAATCCATTTGTTGTGTGTTGCAACATGACATATGTTTAAATTATTTAAAACAGTTTTAATGAGTGAATGAATTGATCTTGCGTTCTATGCAAACCACAGATCTGCTGGAGAAGTCCAGGGTGACGTTCCAGCTGTCTGCTGAGAGAAGCTACCATATCTTCTATCAGCTCATGACTGGCCACAAGCCTGAGCTTCTAGGTATTATTTTTTATAATAAACACTGCATGCTACTGTGTGACTTCTCACCCACAGTAGGCTACATACATAATAAGACACAATTTCACTTTTACAGAGGCTCTCCTCATCACCACCAACCCATATGACTATCATATGATCAGTCAGGGGGAAATTACTGTCAAGAGTATCGACGATGTTGAAGAATTCATCGCCACTGATGTGAGAAGACCAACTTCATAAAACTATTAATTCATTAACATGTAAAAAGTCAAATAAAAATGTGTAATAATTTCTCTTCCAATTTCTCACAGATGGCCATTGATATCCTGGGATTCACTGCTGATGAGAAGATTGGCATCTACAAGCTGACTGGTGCTGTGATGCATCATGGGAACATGAAGTTCAAGCAGAAGCAGCGTGAAGAGCAGGCTGAGCCTGATGGCACTGAGGGTTTGTAATTCATCTTAATTTCAGTAATGCATTGGACACCATGCAAACTCAGCACAACTTCTAACAGTTATAGGGAGAAAATCTTATGCATTTCTCTCATTTTCAGTTGCTGATAAAATCTCATACCTCATGGGCCTGAACTCAGCTGACCTGCTTAGGCTGTCTGCTATCCAAGGGTAAAAGTAGGAAATGAGTATGTGACTAAGGGCCAGACTGTTCCACAGGTAATATGTCCCCTATGGTATACATCATGCATGTCTTAATGATATGTAAACATACCATAATTGTAGCTATGGTAACATTATTGGCATGCTTGTTGGTTTCAGGTCAACAATTCAGTGATGGCTCTCTGCAAGTCTGTCCATGAGAAAATGTTTTTGTGGATGGTCGTCAGAATCAATGAGATGCTTGACACCAAGCAGCCCAGGCAATTCTTCATTGGTGTGTTGGACATCGCTGGATTTGAAATCTTTGATGTTAGTGAGCGATACAAAGCATTGATTTGGATGTTTTGTGGATGAAGAAGCACAAACAATGGCACTATGTCCTAACTCAGCCTTTCTCAAACTTTTTTCAGCCAGGGCACCTTTCAAAAGTGCATAAAATCTCAAGGCACCCCAGTGTAAAATATGATTAAAAACGACACTGCATAGCCTAAACGTAAATGCAAATGTCCTGTTTATTTAGACAGGACAGTAATGAACAGAGCATAATACAACTGTAAATATTAATAATAATAACAACTTCATAGCAACTTTATAGCACCTTTAAAAACACAGGTTTACAAAGTGCTTCACAAAACAATAAATCAGAGACACAAATGCCATAAAACCATAAGAGGTGGACCGCCCAAGCTATACAGCAACACAGGCAATACAAGAACCCAACAAATTGAGACCAGGAGAACTCAAATGAAGTGCAGAGATAGCAGGAATGTTTTTCCATCATAGTGCTTGTTTCCATCCGTGCCATACGCGCACGCACACACACACACACACCCACCCACACACACACACACACACACACACACACGCACGCACACGCAAACAATAATCCGCAATGAGAGAGGGAGAGAGAGGTCCACATTCGCGCATGCAGCGCGCATACGCACACAAATAAGCCGCAATTGAGAGAGAGAGGGTAGAGAGAGGGGGGTGTGACTCACAATCAATGAGAGACGTGAGCCTACCTATCTACCTTTGCGACCTTTGGTGCAGACTCAGAGCTGGTGGACGAAGGCTCGCATGAAGTAGTAGGCTGAGGCTCCATTTCACAGTCAATCATGTCTGGTTCTTGTGGGGCTTTTCTTTTTAAAAAACGATCCATGATGCTTGTTCCTTGCTCTTTGTGAAATGTATTTTCGCGGTTAAATTATAAAACAATGTGCTGTGTGCTGCGCTGTCACGCTGACACCAGTGGGGACGTCACGTTACGTGAGACAGATTTTTATGGTTAATTTTATATATTTGTTTAACTAAAATGACTTTACAATTTTATTAATCCATTCATATGTAAGAAAGAATGTATTTATGTATTCAATATATTCATATATGTCATATATGAAATGTCAGATTTTTTTATTTTTTTATTTTTTTTAATTAAATGTCAGAATACGTAATTTTTTGGCGGCACCCCTGACACAGTCACGGGGCACCCCAGGGTGCCGCGGCACCCACTTTGAGAAAGGCTGTCCTAACTGTCACTTTCTGACCCCAAAGTACAATAGCTTGGAGCAGCTGTGCATCAACTTCACCAATGAGAAACTGCAACAGTTTTTCAACCACCACATGTTTGTGCTGGAGCAAGAAGAGTACAAGAAAGAAGGAATTGAATGGGAGTTCATTGACTTTGGTATGGACCTGGCAGCCTGCATTGAGCTTATTGAGAAGGTACGTTCTCTTATAGAAAATGATGAATGTGTGGAAGTCCATCACCACATACTATGTATTTAGTGATCAACACTTCACTTCTTCCCAAATGACAGCCAATGGGCATCTTCTCCATCCTTGAAGAGGAGTGCATTTTCCCCAAGGCCTCAGACACCACCTTCAAGAACAAACTGCATGATCAGCACCTTGGCAAAACCAAGGCATTTGAAAAGCCAAAGCCAGCCAAAGGCAAAGCTGAGGCCCACTTTGCCCTGGTGCACTATGCCGGCACTGTGGACTACAACATCACCGGCTGGCTGGACAAGAACAAGGATCCCTTGAATGACTCAGTTGTTCAGCTCTACCAGAAGTCCTCAGTTAAACTGCTTGCATTACTCTATGTAGCCCATGCTTCCACAGAGGGTATAGTATAACCACCTATATACCACTATCTACAAAAGCCCTAACCATTGACAAAGAAACATTATTAAAAAATATGTTACGCTCATTCTATTGATTAATGTGGACATTGTTTTACTGACAGGCGAAAGTGGTGGTGGCAGCAAGAAGGGTGGCAAGAAGAAGGGTGGTTCTTTCCAGACTGTGTCTGCTCTTTTTAGGGTATAGTTAAATGTTTACACATTTATACTTAGTCATATTCAATAATATATTACAGTACCTGTTTCTAAAAACGTTGTTTTTTAATCCATTCAGGAGAATCTTGGAAAGTTGATGACAAATTTGAGAAGCACACATCCTCACTTTGTGCGCTGCTTGATTCCCAATGAATCAAAGACCCCAGGTAGATGTAGATAACCCAATAATTGAAACTAATCTTTTCAGGAATTGAGGCTTTGAAGAATTCATTCATAAAACAATGTCTTACAGGTCTGATGGAGAACTTCCTGGTCATCCACCAGCTGCGGTGTAATGGTGTACTGGAAGGTATCAGAATCTGCAGAAAGGGCTTCCCCAGCAGAATCCTCTATGGTGACTTCAAGCAGAGGTAGCTCTTTAGCTATAGTCTTAGTTTGGTATTCCACATCACCATGTAAAAGTACAATATCCTTTTCAATAATTTCAGATACAAAGTATTGAATGCTAGTGTCATCCCTAAGGGACAGTTCATTGACAACAAGAAGGCCTCAGAGAAACTCTTGGGCTCCATCGATGTTGACCACACTCAGTACAAGTTTGGACACACTAAGGTAACATATAATTAACTTCTTCAAAACACAGACTTAAAAACACGATATGATGATTTAAACGGGATCCGGTCTATGTTCCCTCATCCCAGTGTTCTCTTAGCCCTATGTCCTCTCCGCCCAGTGTTCCCTCAGCCGAAGTTTCCCTCAGCTCTTTGTCCCCTCAACCTACATTTAGGTCCTATATTCCCTCAGCTATATGTGAAATACGGCCTTCTTTTCCCGAATTCGAAGGACCCAGCGCGGATGGATCCGTCGTAGCCAAACCTATCCCAAGATTCATTGCGCAATTTTTTCCATTTTAAATCCATCCAACCAGCGGCCGAGGATTACACTTTTTTAAACCATTTTTTAATATGAAAGTAAGGTTCTGGTTATATATATTTTAAATATGAAATTATATTGTCAAAGTTAAATTACATTAGCCATATAAACTACGTTAACTAACTGTTGTTATGATAAGATAAGACTTTATTGCAACTGTCAAGGTTGCTAGGGGACAGGAGCGACGCTTCGTGACGCAAGGGTGAGGGCGGGAATAGCTGGTGACGCAAATGGGAAATCCTCCATAGACCAGACCATCTCATTTAACAACACTCGGTTCAGCCTTTGCGGTCTACGAAGGCCACGTCTTCGTCGACCGCATCCTTTGAAGGATGCAGCCCCTGAATTGAGACACTTACGCGCATGAAGACACGCTTATGTGTCTTCATGCTCCCCCTCTCACTTCCTGTTTTGTCAAAGAATGGTACCAAGCCACTTCCTGTTTCTAGAATGTCACTGAAGGGGATCTTGTGGGGTGACAGGAGACAGCCACTCGCTAGTTGACCTCACAGGTCAAACCCACTTCCTGTTTTAGACTGTACTAAAGAGAGATTTGTAGGTCATGTAACACCAATGACCAAGAAATTAAATGGGGCACCCCCCAGTCCATGGCCACTCCCCTTTCTAGCATTTCTACTAAAGGTTTTAGTAGGATTTGTGGGGTGTCATATGACTCGGCTTAGAGACAGCATTTTACTCTTCTTTGCAAAAAACGCAGCATGCCAGATGTGTTGTCCTGCTGTTTGCCTCGGAAGCAAGAGTCGCGATCAGCTGATAGGAAAGTGGCACAAAACAACATTACCTACTGTGTGAGTGAGCGTAGCCTGGGGGATCGACAGACGAGTTAACGGACAAGTTGTATTCAACTGAGGGAACATTGAGCTGAGGAAACATAGAGCTGAAGGAACATATGGCTGAGGGAACATAGGACCCAATATTTGAAAAAAGCTCTTTGAGGGAACATAGGCATGCCCCCACTTAAGCTATTGTTCTCAGGTGTTCTTCAAAGCTGGTCTTCTGGGTACTCTAGAGGAGATGAGAGATGAGAAACTTGCTGCGCTAGTCACCATGACTCAAGCTCTTTGCAGGGGTTACGTCATGAGAAAAGAATTTGTCAAAATAATGGAGAGAAGGTAAACATGGTCGTTATATTGTATATACAATATATGTGTCTAAAACATACAATTGAACTTTGTAGACACCTAAACTAATTAGCAGATTTTTACTTTATTGTTTTTAGAGAGGCCATCTTTAGTGTCCAATACAACATCCGTTCATTCATGAATGTCAAAACATGGCCATGGATGAAGCTGTATTTCAAGATCAAGCCACTGCTAAAGAGTGCTGAGACTGAAAAGGAAATGGCTCAAATGAAGGAGACCTTTGAGAAGACCAAGGAAGATCTTGCCAAAGCTCTGGCAAAGAAAAAGGAGCTGGAGGAAAAAATGGTTTCTCTGCTGCAGGAAAAGAATGACCTCCTGCTACAAGTTCAATCTGTGAGTAACACTGAGAGAGCTCCACTGTTTCCTCAACAAGACATTCATGAATAAATTTCTTAACCGTGAATCTCATTCATGATTTTAAAGGAAGGTGACAACTTGTCTGATGCAGAAAAAAGATGTGAGGGACTCATTAAGAGTAAGATCCAGCTGGAGGCCAGACTCAAAGAGACATCAGAGAGACTGGAGGATGAGGAGGAGGTCAATGCTGAGCTGACAGCCAAGAAGAGGAAGCTGGAAGATGAGTGTTCTGAGCTGAAGAAGGACATTGATGACCTGGAGCTGACCTTGGCCAAAGTGGAGAAGGAGAAACATGCCACTGAGAACAAGGTTCCTAAATTGATGAGTTAAATATTTTCTGCCAAATAAATGTTTTTTGTTTATTCAAATTTATATCCAAATGTATAGATCAAAAACCTCACAGAGGAGATGGTATCTCAAGATGAGACCATCGCCAAATTGAGCAAGGAGAAGAAAGCCCTCCAAGAGGCCCACCAGCAGACCCTCGATGACCTCCAGGCAGAGGAAGACAAAGTCAACACTCTGACCAAGGCCAAGTCCAAGCTGGAGCAGCAAGTGGATGATGTGAGTTATACACTAAAGGACAATTTAATTTAGAATGTATTGACAATATGCAATGAACGTCTATAGCATACTATAAATGTTTATCTTTAACAGCTTGAAGGTTCCCTGGAGCAAGAGAAAAAGCTTCGGATGGACCTTGAGCGAGCCAAAAGAAAGCTTGAAGGTGATCTAAAACTAGCCCAGGAGTCGATCATGGACCTGGAGAATGACAAGCAGCAATCAGAAGAGAAAATCAAGAAGTAAATAACAATTACATTTTCAATGACCATGCAATGGATTCTAATACACCTACTGTTAGCTAAATAACATTTTGCTCTACAGGAAGGACTTTGAGACAAGCCAGCTTCTCAGTAAGATTGAGGATGAGCAGTCCCTTGGTTCCCAGCTCCAGAAAAAGATTAAAGAACTCCAGGTACATTTCAATGCAATGCAAATTACAGATCAAAATATTGAACAACTTACAAAATGCTTGCTATTTCAGGCTCGCATTGAGGAGTTGGAGGAGGAGATTGAGGCTGAGCGTGCAGCTCGGGCCAAAGTGGAGAAGCAGAGATCTGATCTCTCCAGGGAACTTGAGGAGATCAGTGAGAGGCTTGAGGAGGCTGGTGGAGCCACTTCTCTTCAGATTGAGATGAACAAGAAGCGTGAGGCTGAGTTCCAGAAGCTGCGTCGTGACCTTGAGGAGTCCACCTTGCAGCATGAAGCCACCTCTGCAGCGCTGCGTAAGAAGCAGGCCGACAGTGTTGCCGAGCTGGGAGAGCAGATCAACAACCTCCAGCGTGTCAAGCAGAAGATGGAGAAGGAGAAGAGCGAATACAAGATGGAGATTGATGACCTCTCAGGCAACATGGAGGCCGTAGCTAAATCCAAGGCATGGCTTCCTCATTTTCTTTGCTGTGCAAACTATTGGATGTTGAGATTACTAATGAATATATATCACCTTAACAGGGTAATCTTGAGAAGATGTGCAGGACATTGGAAGATCAACTAAGCGAGCTTAAAACCAAGAACGATGAACATGTCCATCAACTTAATGACATCAGTGCACAAAGAGCAAGACTTCTAACTGAAAATGGTATTGTACTTGAATACAGTTTAATATGTACACATGATGTCAGAATTCATAAGCGCACATTTTCATGTTATTTGCAATCATGTTAATCCTTTTCTTCTACAACTGATCTAATGTGTACAAAAAACATTTTGGAAAGGTGAATTCAGCCGCCAGCTTGATGAGAAAGAAGCTCTTATTTCTCAGCTAACACGAGGCAAGCAGGCTTACACTCAGCAGGTTGAGGAGCTGAAGAGACACATTGAGGAGGAAGTCAAGGTACTGCTTGCACTGCAATCATCATAGGGAGAAAAACAAACATCCAAAGTTGGTTACAGATATTATTCAGGTTTTATTTTTATTCAGGCCAAGAATGCCCTGGCCCATGCGGTCCAATCATCTCGTCATGACTGTGACCTGCTCAGAGAGCAGTATGAAGAGGAGCAAGAGGCCAAGGCTGAGCTGCAGCGAGCAATGTCCAAAGCGAACAGCGAGGTGGCTCAGTGGAGGAGTAAATATGAGACCGACGCCATTCAGCGCACTGAGGAACTGGAGGAAGCCAAGTAAGTCAATACATTTCTGTCTCTATCTGTAGGACTGTACTGGTGATGGTGTAAGCCTGATGCTGAATTGAATTTCCAACTCAGGAAAAAGCTTGCCCAGCGTCTTCAGGATGCAGAGGAGGCTATTGAGGCTACTAACACCAAATGTGCCTCTCTGGAAAAGACTAAACAGAGACTGCTTGGTGAGGTGGAAGACCTGATGATTGATGTGGAAAGAGCTAATGCTCTGGCTGCTAACCTTGACAAAAAGCAGAGGAACTTTGACAAGGTATCAACATGTCTTATGAGCTTGAAGAATACATTGATCAGTCTGATACTTGATCAGTCTGATACACTAGGATACTCAGTGTTTTCTTTGAACTTGCAGGTTCTTGCTGAGTGGAAGCAGAAATATGAGGAGAGCCAGTCTGAGTTGGAGGGAGCTCAGAAAGAGGCTCGCTCTCTGAGTACTGAGATGTTCAAGATGAAGAACTCCTATGAAGAAGCTCTGGACCACCTTGAGACCCTCAAGAGGGAGAACAAGAACCTACAGCGTAAGACCAAAAGTCTAATTTGTAAACATGATAAAGATTTAAACTGAACCAACTTGCACTTGCTTAATGACATCTTTGTGAATTTCATACAGTTTTCATGTTTTTGACATTGTGTTAAAATTTACCACAGAGGAAATCTCTGACTTAATGGAACAGATGGGGGAGACCGGCAAGACCATTTGTGAGCTTGAGAAAGGAAAGAAGACTGTTGAGGGTGAGAAGTCAGAAATCCAGACGGCTCTGGAAGAAGCAGAGGTAAAAACAAAACTATGAAGCTCAAATAGCTCAAATGGCCAGCAATAAAGACCATCTATTTTCCACAAAATTATACAAAGGTCTGATATTGGCAAAGCCTTTAGCATGTTTTGCTGTTGTTATGTTACTAAAGTTACTTGTGTTTTAAAGGCAACACTGGAACATGAAGAGTCTAAGATCATCCGTGTTCAGCTGGAGCTCACCCAGGTCAAGTGTGAGGTTGACAGGAAGATTGCAGAGAAGGATGAGGAGATGGAGCAGATCAAGAGGAACAGCCAGAGGGTGATTGACTCCATGCAGAGCTCTCTGGATGCTGAGGTCAGGAGCAGAAATGATGCCCTGAGAATCAAGAAGAAGATGGAGGGAGATCTCAACGAGATGGAGATTCAGTTGAGCCATGCCAATCGCCAGGCTTCTGAAGCCCAGAAACAACTGAGAAATGTCCAGGGACAGCTTAAGGTACTCAGAATAGCCTAAAATAGGGTTGTTAAATAAATACTCTAGACATATTTATGTCTAAAATGTATTATTTCAGGATGCCCAACTGCACCTTGATGATGCCCTGAGAGGACAAGAAGACATGAAGGAGCAGGTTGCCATGGTGGAGCGCAGGAACAACCTGATGGTGGCTGAGATCGAGGAGCCGAGAGCAGCCCTGGAGCAGACAGAAAGAGCACGCAAATTGGCTGAGCAGGAGCTGCTGGATGCCAGTGAGCGTGTGGGACTGCTGCACTCCCAGGTAATGAAGGAGTTCCTTCATGACATCATGGAGAAGCATAATAAGAATGAACATGATGTAATCAGATATCATTGTTGTTTAGAACACCAGCCTCATCAATTCTAAGAAGAAGCTGGAGTCCGACCTTGTCCAGATCCAAGGTGAAGTGGAGGACACTGTTCAAGAAGCCAGAAACGCAGAGGAGAAGGCCAAGAAGGCCATCACTGATGTGAGTTCAATCACAGCCAAATATATTCCTGGTGTGTTTATTTGTGTTGAAGCTTTAATGTTTACTTCCTTAACTACTGTAAACTCAAACCTCTCCTCTTGGTGTTCTATGTAAGGCTGCAATGATGGCGGAGGAATTGAAGAAGGAGCAGGACACCAGCTCTCACCTGGAGAGGATGAAGAAGAACCTGGAGGTTACAGTGAAGGACCTGCAGCACCGTCTGGATGAAGCTGAGAGCCTGGCCATGAAAGGAGGCAAGAAGCAGCTCCAGAAACTGGAGTCAAGGGTAAATTATTAAAAACGTTCAACAGTGAATAATTACTTTTCTAATTTCATTATTTTCAGTAAAATAAGGATTTTATTTCAGGTTCGGGAGCTTGAGGGTGAAGTTGATTCTGAACAAAGACGGGGTGCAGATGCCATTAAAGGTGTTCGTAAATATGAAAGGAGAGTAAAGGAGCTTTCTTACCAGGTAGTTTTTGGCACTGGATTCGAACATGTCTTATGATAAAGATATATTTTCAGCTAATCCTTTTATTAATTAAGCTCCTATTAATGACAGACTGAAGATAAGAAGAATGTCAACAGATTGCAAGACCTTGTGAACAAGCTGCAGCTCAAAGTGAAGGCTTACAAGAGACAGGCTGAGGAATCTGTAAGTTAAGTCTAATTTAAATTATGGCTATAGCTTAGCCTAGAAATCTAGACGCCCCTAGCGGCAGCAAATTTGCAGCCACTAGGGGGAATCGGAAGGCGGGCTACCATGACGACAGAGTTGCGACGGTTCCGTGTTAGAGGTTATATTATTCTGGCAAAAACGGCAACAGTCGTTGGGCTCCATTCTCTCAAGATTGTTTGCTTACAGTTTCCACAATACACTTTCTTCTTACTATTCTTCCACAATCCACCATACGGAACACTTCCCCATGGACTAATTTCCGTCGCTCTGACTACGTCACCTTCTTCGTTGCTCTGATTGGTTGTAGCGTTATCCTATTGCGTGCAGAGGGAACATGAAAGACAACCGTTTATCCCGCCCCCACACTGCCAATGGAGCAATGCCAGACCCTACATCTTTCTGATGTGGGTCTGGCTTGCCAGGCTAGCTATAGCTTCTTCTTCATATTAGCTAATAGCTATATAGCTAATAGTGAACTTTAAACACACTTCCTAAAGTGTAAGTGAACCCCCTGTTTCAGCTCGACACTATACATATTTTTTTTTAAAAGCGTTTTGGGCTAAGAGTTCTAGGAAGGAGGTGGGACGTGTTATCCCCTTGGTTACGACACATGCCAACTTTAAGCTTGTACCGCCGTCGTGTATGAGCGTTATGAGCACCGTGGCGTTATACTATAAGTGTCCAAGAAGCTTAATCCTCTCTTTGTCGTGACGTCGAAGGGATACCATGTCAAACTGGTTAGCAGGGACCTGAAAAAAACCCCCTGTTTTCTTTAAATTACGGTCTTTAATTTTTTATTTTAGTAACAGTGACAAAATGGCATAGATTACTGTTGAAGATCATATAAAACATATTTCCACATTTAAAACCCCCCAAAAACGATTATGAGTTCACTGATACTTTAAGTGTTGTTGATGAATATCTTAAAAGTCCTCATGTGACACTGTGAATGTAACTGTTCAAGCATTAGTCTACCCGGTGTTACGATCGTGCGCACGCACCCCCCCCCCCCCCCGCCGGTCGTAGGTCCACGGTGTGTTACTATTGCGCTTAAGTCGTTATCACAAGAAAACAGGCCTAAAAAATGATGAGCAACCATGGCCCGTACTCGGCTTCCATAGGAACCCGGTTTTTTTTGGGCTTATTTTAACTGGCCCATCCAGTTTTCTGGAGGCCCACCCACAATCAAATTCCTGGCGCCGCTAGTGCTACCCGGTATAGATGCAGTGTTGGGAGTAACGAGTTACAAAAGTAATGCATTACTGTAACGCATTACTTTTTGCTGTAACGTGGTAATGTAAGGCATTACAAAAATATAATTGGTAATATTTTACTCGGTACAAATCTCAGTAACGCACGTTACAATGCATTTTAAACCCGAAATTAAGTGGTGTGTTGTTTTTATACAAACACCGCGAGATTAGCAGAGGAGAAAAAAATCTGCGCAAATGTTTACTTCCTGTTAGACTTCTACTAGAGAACTATCGATCGAGGACAAGATGACGCAGCAGCGGAGTTGGACTCTACATTCGGGACTCCCGAATGTAGATGTATATTGTACTGTGGTTAGCCTTAAGCCTAGCTCACTCATTATCAGTGTTGGGCAAGTTACTTCAAATATGTAATTCATTACTTATTACTTATTACTGTCATTTCAAAGTAATTCGTTACATTACAATATTACTGTATTTGAATTGTAAGGCATTACACTACTTTTGCATTACTTTCATCAAAATAACTGGAAATATGGATTTGGCGTTCTCAATAGATCTTATTGCGTTCAATGCAGCTCATTAAGACATCCAGTAGGAGGTGATGTGGTGTAGCAGCGGAGTTGGACTCTACATTCGGGAGTCCCGAATGTAGAGTCCAACTCCGCTGCTGCAGTCATCTTGTCCTCGATCGATAGTAGAAGTCTAACAGGAAGTAAACATTTGCGCAGATTTTTTTCTCCTCTGCTAATCTCGAGGTGTTTGTATAAAAACAACACACCACTTAATTTCGGGTTTAAAATGCATTGTAACGTGCGTTACTGAGATTTGTACCGAGTAAAATATTACCAATTATATTTTTGTAATGCCTTACATTACCACGTTACAGCAAAAAGTAATGCGTTACAGTAATGCATTACTTTTGTAACTCGTTACTCCCAACACTGCTCATTATGCCATACCACATCACCTCCTACTGGATGTCTTAATGAGCTGCATTGAACGCAATAAGATCTATTGAGAATGCCAAATCCATATTTCCAGTTATGTTGATGAAAGTAATGTAAAAGTAATGCAAAAGTAGTGTAATGCCTTACAATTCAAAGACAGTAATATTGTAATGTAACGAATTACTTTGAAATGACAGTAATAAGTAATAAGTAATGAATTACATATTTGAAGTAACTTGCCCAACACTGATAGATGAATCACATTCATTTTCAAAACAGACAATTAGCATAATTTCTAATTAGTGATTACAAATAATCTACCTTTTTAGGATGTTTTTAATGTCTACTTGTTCAATGCATTCCATTTGCTATTCTGACTGGACTCCCACAAAAAAGCATTAAACAGCTGCAGCTCATTCAGAATGCTGCAGCTCGAGTTTTAACCAGAACAAAGAGATCAGAGCACATTACTCCAGTTCTAAAGTCTTTACACTGGCTCCCAGTCAGCTATAGAATAGATTTTAAAGTTCTGCTACTGGTCTACAAATCACTGAATGGTTTAGGTCCAGAATACATGAATGACGTCTTAGTAGAATACAAACCCAGTAGGGCTCTGAGATCTACTGACTCAGGTCAGATAGTGGAGCCCAGAGTTCAAACTAAACATGGTGAAGCAGCTTTTAGCTGTTATGCTGCACAAAACTGGAACAAACTACCAGCTGAACTGAAATTAGCCCCAACTGTGAACATTTTTAAATCCAGGTTAAAAACACTTCTCTTCTCCTGTGCTTATGATTGAGCTCGTTCTGCTCTATTATAGTATTTTATTTCTTTCTCTTTCTATTATGTCCTTTTAAATCATTATTTTATGCTTCTGTAGTTGTTTTTATTTATTTATTTATTATTTTTATTTCAATTCTTACTGTTGTATGTAAAGCGCATTGAGTTGCCATTGTGTATGAAATACGCTATATAAATAAAGCTGCCTTGCCTTGCCTTGCCTTGCTAACAGGAGGAGCAGGCCAACACCCACCTTTCCAGGTACAGGAAGGTTCACCATGAGCTGGAAGAAGCTCAGGAATGGGCTGACATCGCAGAATCCCAGGTCAACAAGCTCAGAGCCAAGAGTCGGGACATTGGAAAGGTAACTCATTCATTTACAAAATCAAATAGGCAAGTCTTTTAACACTAGCAACTCTTCAAAAAAGCTAATACTGCTAATGGTTATCAGCACATTGTTAATGCAAATACCCAACATTAAAAGGATTTGCATGCTGCTCAATGTTTGTCATATTTTATCCATTTTAGAGAAAGGAGGCTGAGGAATAAGTCACTTCCCGAATGAGGGATGTCAAGGAATTCATAAAATATGATCTTTTCACTGCCCTCACTTATACAGCCATACAATATAGGCCTAGATCAAATAAAATATTTTTCTCCAGCATTCTTTTGCTCTTTTTGTCCCCAAATAAATATTGTTGTCCTTGCAGACCAATGAATAAAGGTGAATATAGGCAACCACACATGGTAAAAGGTATTAGTTATTATTGATAGTAAAAAAAAAATAGCAAGATGTATTAAATATTTTCAGATTTTTAAAAGTGTAACTTTGTTATCATTCATGCCTAGTAATTAATACACATGAAATACTAATGACATTTAATTTAAATAATGTTTATATATAATAACTAATTGCTTATTGACTGTTCTGATGTTCTTGGGCACAGAAGGACTCAAACGACTGCAAGCAATTGGACTTGATTTCGATTGCCATGTCTCTGATTCTATAGATGACCTCACAATCCACAATTTGCACTTTGTATGCATTCGGTACCTTTTGAAAAAGGGTTTTACTTTAGCTTTACATCATCATTGAAACATCATGCTGACATGAAACATCGGACTTATCCATCAACTATGGGAACAGTTCTACATTCCTCTTCAATATATTGGGTTAGTAGAATCACAGCATGACATGATATGCTTCTTAGGGCTGGACCCGAATATTCGACTATTCGGATATTCGTTCGTTGGGTAGGTATTCGGTTTTCAATTTTGGGATTCGGATATTCGGTTTTTTTTTTTTTTTTTTTTTTTTTTTCTAAATGTAGGCTATCACTAAAGGCGAACCGCAAAATACATTTCGTCAGCACATTCTTGTACTATATTTATACTTGACTGTTAAGATGTGGAAATATATACCATCTCAGCTTGGGCGCGTGACATCACTCACAGCAGTGAACGTCAGGCTTCAGTTTGTAGCGTTTGTAGCGCACCGCGGACCTACGACCGTATTATGACAGTCCTGGACTGGCCCAATAATCTGGACCGGCCCAAAAATAATAATACACAAAATAAAAAAATACAAAATAATCGGCCTGAAATCGTCCGGCCGAACCTCCCTATGGCAGCCCGTCCCTGGTTATAGGCCTATGCGGCGCTTGTAAAGCCGAACAATGCGCTCTTAAAGGTTTGGAGATTCAACAAGACTAAGTCTGTATTCCAATTACAATAAGTAGCCTACTTATCGGCCAACAATAATCAAACAAGGCAGTAAAAGTGGGCATTAAACTGTATAACTGTTTTGAAAAAAGGGGAAAAGGCCGACATATGCCGATACAATATGCAGCCGGCGCTGAAGATGAGCCACACATTTAGAAACAATGGCATGAACTATCTAAAAGCAATAGGCCTACCTTAGTCAGAAAACATATATGAGGCTGAACGTTTTGTTAAAATGTCAGTTATGGAAGTATTTAAAATGTTGGAGCGGCTGGCTTGACCACGCGAACCGCTTGACCGCAGTACGCGATCGGTCATTAATCAATAATCGTATTTAACCGTATAACTGCACACAACTTTATTTAACAGCAAGCAAATGTAAAACACGTGTTGGTATTCTGGTGTCCGGTGCGTGTGGATGTGCGGCTTCTCCTGCGGAGCGGTTCATGTTAATAGTGGAGTCCGGGAGGGTTCACCTTCACGGCGTAGTTACGAGGGATGTGCGACTATCGTCTTAAAAATACTAAAGTGTTTTTTAAAGTTAGAAAGATATTAGATATTCAACCGATATTCACGCTCCGAATTACAGCGATCAGACACGGGGAACTAAAGCCGCGATCACCGCACCGCTTCAAGACTCACAGTATGCAACACGTCCTTTTGATCGATAATATAAATTGATCGACACATTTCTTAACAATCAATGATCGATCATCGATTAATTATGCCCATCCCTAATAAGGAGTAATGTGGGAACATCTGGGGCTAAGGCAATTGGCATAAAAAACTTTTTTTTTTCTTTTTTTTTGCCCCCCCCCACGAATATTCGAATATTCGCTGTCGATTACTACCGAAGCTCCGGAGCCCAAAATATGGTATTCGGGACAGCCCTAATGCTTCTTGTGTCGCTGTGCAGCAGAGACTGAAAAATCAATCATTTAAAAACTGTAAGTAGGCTACTACAGTGAAATCAAAGACTGCCACCCTGCTAAGCTCTGATCTCATGGTATTTCTTTTCATATACTCTCCACTGTTCACAGCTATAAATAAGGGCTTAAGACCAGTGCTTAATTTGTAAAGTGGGAGGTCCCGGAATGCAGAGGGGGTGTGGATCCGGTGGCTCATTACGGGGTTAGAGGTACCGGAACACAAAAAAAAGACACTGCCAACGGCGCTTCTTGGACTGAAATAAACCTAAACAACGATGTTTGTACGTCAGCCAATGGAGGGGGGGGGGGGGGGGGGGGGGGGGTGCAACCAACGACCGACGGGGGGCGCGATCGTAACACACCTCGGACCGACGGGGGCGCGATCGTAACACACCCCGGACCGACGACAGACGGGGCGGGGGATTCCGGTGTCGTGCCAAAAAGTGATTGTCTGCCAGAAATTGATTGAAGGCCAAATACAGTTACTCAAAGGTGATTTCTACCTAAATATGACTTGATCTCATTCATAAGCTTCATAATATAAACACCGGAGCTCACAGGACACCTTGGAATTATTTTAAAGGACCATTAACCAGGGCTCCGAACCGGTTCAAGGAACGAAAACGAAAACCGAAAACGAACGGTATTTTACGAGGAACGGAAACGGAAACGAAAACCAAATGGTCTTCAACTGTTCCGGAACAGAAACGTTATTCTGAAATCCCCAAAACCGGTTAATAACCGGTTTTTTTCGTTCTCTATATACCGTAAAACTTCCAATAAAAGCAAGGTCCCTAATAGACGCAGGGGTGTGGCGACACGTTTTGACAAATAAACGCAGGTCTCCAATTGAGGCCGGATCTGGATTTTATCTAAATTATTTCTTGAACGACTTAAGCCGTTTAGATCACCTACACAAAGATACGGTAACCGTTTAAACGTCTGTCCATATGGACATAACGCACATCGTTAGATCAGTTAGACTCTCCACAGATAAATCATTCAGTTCATTTAACACAAACTATGAACACCGACGCATAATTCATCAGACTTACCGGTAAACAAGAGAGACGGGGAAAAGGTCTGACTTCCAACTTTTGAAGCGATCATAAAGTCCATACGGTCTGTGTCCGTTCCTGCATTGTTTATATTCCTTAAGTCCGTAAGGGTCCACCGGTCAAAAGAATCAATGGGTTTCATTAAATTAATCCGAGTTGTGAATAATATCATGTGAAGTCCGTTGCTCACTGTCTGTTTACTGTCTGTATGCTGGCTGTCGTAAATCTTCCGCTGCCGTAAAACGACGTTCACGTTCGAGCGTCACCGCGGACCTACGGCCGGCGGGGGTGCCCGCAATCATAGACATATATACATGTATACTATGTATATATGTCTATGCCCGCAATAGTAACACAAACACACCGCGGGCCGACGGGGGGGGGGGCGCGCAATAGTAACACACCGCGGGGGGGGGGGGGCCGTTACTATTGCGCCGCGCGCAATAGTAACGGCCGACGGGGGGTGCGCAATGGTAACACACCGCGGACCTACGGCCGGCGGGGGGGGGGGGCCGCAATAGTAACACACCGCGGAGGCCCAATAACACTGCCGGAACGTTAAGAACGAACGTTATTTTACGTTCCGAACCGGTTCAGGAACGATATGTTGGTGGCGGAACGCAAGAACGAAAACGTTAAATATACCGGTTCCGTTCGGAACGGAACGATTGAAAAATAATTTCGTTTTCAAGCCCTGCCATTAACACAAAATAGGTATTTTCACCTGCCAAAAATTGATTGAAGAACAAACGTTAAACTTTCGAAGACACGTGCCTTTGCTATAATTACATTATAATACAGTTGTGTGTATCTGCATATTATGGCTGTTTAATCTAGAGAAAAGCAGACGTTGTTGCGCTACCGCTCAACGGGCTGCTGTGCGCGCTCCCGCGGCCACAAATCAGATTCTGGCAGACAATCACTTTTTGGCACGACACCGGATCCAACGTCGGAGGTGCGAGATCCAATGTCGGAGGTGCCGGAACATGTTCCGGCGTGTTCCGGCTCAAATTAAGCCCTGCTTAAGACAAGGGTACATTGTTTATTTGGTTCTAGTCCATTACAGGGTGTGTCTCACAAACACACACACCTAAAGACAATGCAGGTCTCTCTAGTTGACCAGGGGTCCGTTTCGCAAAGCAGGTTCATCAACCTCTGAGTTTAATCCTAAACGCTGAGTTGATCTACTCTGAAATAGAAAACTCTCGGTTTTCGGTTCCACAACACCGGTTTTGAGTTAATTTGATCAACTCAGAGGAGTTCCACCTAGGGTTAAGTGCGTGCACCACAACTACAAAAAGCCAGCATCAATGGAGCCCCGATTCGACGAGTCACCATGGCAACGGGGAAGAGGAGGTCTACGTTTTTCACCAACCTCCAATAGCCTATATGCCAACGCTAGTGCTGAC
>JAOPHQ010004562.1:165000-282500 GCA_030340625.1 Merluccius polli
TAAATCAGATATTACAAAACGTTCCATAAATGCTGTTACTTTAAGACAGTTACTGCCATTTGGCATAACTTTTGGCCTCTCGTCTTTCCAGTGAACTGTGTGGGATCTCTGTACTGATTGACATTGGAAGCAAATTCACTTGTAGGCCCCTAAAGCTCTAGTCTACTTTGTTCCAAGCCACTGAAGCTTTAATCTTTGCCATCTGTCAAACTCAATCTTACCAATGGACGATGGCCTACTTGTAAATGCTGTTGTAAAGCATTTTAATAGATCAGACATTGGTTTTCATTTAAACCCTTGTCCGTGAAAGTACCACTTTAATTCTTATATTGTTGCTTAGAAAATATTTAGGAAATGACCATCATGACTTACAGTATGCCCATAAGACTTATTTTTCTTTTCTTTTTTTGACATGGCAGTACACGCAAATGTAATGTATTACTGTATAAAAACTTCCAAATACAAAACAAAGAGTTCTAGTCTGCATACTGGTCAACCAATCACGATACTGAGCTGAAGTGAAAAATATTGCATTTATTCACCAATACCCGATATAAACAGTTGGCTGACAAAACTTAACACTCGCCCGCAGGCTGGTTTGTATAGTTTGTACAAAATGAGGTGACATTAGAGACTGGCACCAATCAAGGAAGTCCCAACAATATTGGCAAAAAGCAAAGTTACAGCAAAAAAAAAAAAAGACATTCTTAATAAATTGAATGGCATGATCAGTTTAATTCTAAACTGCTCAGTGTCCACCAGCAAATTTCATAAACATTCATTTTTCTTTCAGATCGATAAAATATTTCACATTTACTTGTGGCAAAGGAAACACCATTAAATACTTTGACAACAACAACAAAGGTCATCCATTTACATCTTGGACAAACTTCTGACAATTCCCCTCCATATTTAAAGTCTTGAAATAGAAAATAAATAAATAGATAAATAATAATAATCACAATCATAATCATAATAACATGTAATCATATTCCATATGTTGTGCCACCTAGAGGGAAAAACTATTCTCAATTCTCAATATATGTTTAGGGCAGTATATTGCGCTAGACCACCATTCTGTGCTTTTACTTGCTGAAAAAAAGCTATAAAGCTTTATATATACTGCAAATTGGGCTTCACTGAAGTCAGACTTTCAAAGTTACTCTTTTTGGTACAGTAAACCCCTCTAAATCCTTACATCAATCAAAATATCCTTTAGGAGCATGACTCGCTTGTCTCTGCAATACTAGAGAGCTAAATGTGACATGTAAAATATCTGTCGAATTATATACATAAATCTTTACATTTCCCAAGATATCATGCAGATAAGTATTTTGAAAACAAACAATGCAAACAACACTGACCTCAACAATAGCAATACATTGTAGGCTATGGAATTTCACAAAATGCCGTTTTTCAATGTACTGTGAAGTTCTGTTCTGAAAATGCATCATCACGTCAAGTAAAGCCTGCAAATGACAGGAAATGCTTTATTTTTTAAGCAATGCTGTTAGGTCTCCAAATAGCATTGTGCTTTAAACTACTTTTCCAGATTCCCTCACGCTTGAGTTGAGCAGCTACATAAACATTCACTCAATTCAGTCCATTGTCTGGAAAATACACGTTTCTAACAGGCTTCAACAATATAATAATCTAAGTGTGTGTGCCAATGGGGTGTATTACAAACATATGAAGGTGGATAGTGTATGTGCTTTGAGTCATGGCTGAAACAGTGTACAGAGAAAAGACACACAACATGTTCTCTAGCTCCAAAAAAATGTAGAAATTTAGACTTTGTTTTATAAAAGAGAAGACAAGAGGGAAGCATGCTCAATAGAAGAGGAGAGGGCAGTTATTTAACTGTTCTTCCAACGGTGCCATTTTTAAAACTGTGTTGTACTTCTTGAAAATGTACGCCTGTACGCGTTTCATCTAATTCCTTTATGGTCTGGGACACCATATGAGTTGTATCACTGCAGGGTTACAATACCCCTGCAGGGTTACTGACCACATCCAACATCAGAGAGTTCTGGCCATTTGATAGGAGTGCAACGAAGGCACTACTGGGTGGAACATCAGACAGATGAAAAACAACACATAAAAATTGCACAAATGTTTGTAAATGTTTTTAAAAAACACATTAGAAACCATGTGTTTAAAAATAAAGCAATAAAACACAAAGGGCTTTCAACAACCAATAATATTTTCACTGTTTATCGTGCATACATCTAAATGAGTCATGGCCAATTGCTGTAGTGCTCGAGCAGTAATCCCCTCAAAGTGTTTAGATTGTTGTCTATACAAAATATTGGCCCAGTTCTGTGAACTTCATTCATTAGGATTGAAAATTAGTGTCAACCAAACCAACAAATGTACGCTAGCCAATGATGAGGTTTGACTGAACTCATTAAAATGTACATTACAATGTATGTACATTAAAATGTATGTCTCTAGTTAGATGTTCTATCCATGTGCAATATCTATAATATCACAAAGAGTCAAGATATATCACATACTGACATCAAAAGCTGGTCATAAGCTACATTCCCAATAAAAAAGCGTACAAGTGCATAACTTCCATTTTGACAAATAGTGTCAATGCATACAAGAGACTAAAGCCGTACCATCAATATGCAGGTCAACAGAATACATGTATAGGGTTAGGGTATACATGTTAGGGTTAGGGTATACATGTATAGGGTTAGGGTATACATGTATAGGGTTAGGGTTAGCGTATACATGTATAGGGTTAGGGTATACATGTATAGGGTTAGGGTATACATGTTAGGGTTAGGGTATACATGTATAGGGTTAGGGTATACATGTATAGGGTTAGGGTATACATGTATAGGGTTAGGGTATACATGTTAGGGTTAGGGTATACATGTATGGGGTTAGGGTTAGGGTATACATGTATAGGGTTAGGGTATACATGTTAGGGTTAGGGTATACATGTTAGGGTTAGGGTGTACATGTTAGGTTTAGGGTTAGGGTATACATGTATAGGGTTAGGGTATACATGTATAGGGTTAGGGTATACATGTTAGGGTTAGGGTATACATGTTAGGGTTAGGGTATACATGTATAGGGTTAGGGTATACATGTTAGGGTTAGGGTATACATGTAAAGGGTTAGGGTATACATGTTAAAGTAAGGGTATACATGTATAGGGTTAGGGTATACATGTATAAGGTTATGGTTAGAGTATACATATATAGGGTTAGGGTTATGGTATACATGTATAGGGTTAGGGTATACATGTATAGTGTTAAGGTATACATGTATAGGGTTTGGGTTATGGTATACATGTATAGGGTTAGGGTATACATGTATAGTGTTAAGGTATACATGTATAGGGTTTGGGTTAGGGTATACATGTATAGGGTTAGGGTAAACATGTATTGGGTTAGGGTATACATTTAAAGAAACATTAGCCACATATGGACATGGGCTGATCTTTTTTGTTTGCAATCAAATCAATTACACTGTAAATTAATTAGTTTATCATTAATTGATGGTCACCAAATTACCACAACAATTAAAGAGTTTTGATAATTATAGCATTATTGTTTCAAAGCGACTACATGCAAAGTTATGTATCATATGTGTTGTACGTAATCAATTCAACATGTACAACTGCATGTAATAAAAAAAAAAATCATTCACTTAATTCCTTTCAGCCTGCTTATTTTAGACATGGAAGCACTTTTAGAAGATACCAAATATAAGTGGAAGCAATTCAATCACATTAACTAAAACAATTCTGATAAACGTGAAGTAAAATAAGTTTATCAGAGGAATACACAATAAAGATTACCTTTATGACGCGGTTTGGCAAGACATAATATTCTATCATCAGCATACTCTAGGAAAATCTTAGACAAATCTGAGGGGGGGCGGGTGGCTTAATCATTTTTAATATAACTGGGGGGTGTGGCTTAATCTTTTTTTTATATATAACTGGGGGGTGGCTTGATTCTGCACCATACACAGTATGATACTGTACAATTCTAGCAGAGCTGGAGTAAAATAAGTAAACAAACAACAAAGTTGTAAAGGAAAATGGACCTCAGGATCGATTTAGAAGAAATCAATCATATCAAAATACATTTCTGAGTAAACTGAAAGAAGAGAATCATTCCAACAGAAGACTGCAGAGAAAGACCACGACCACACTCAGATGTGTTCTCCTGTAACACACATGGAGAGGAACCATCATCCTCAAACAAGACAGAGAAACATTTTCAACACCTTAACATTTAAATTTACCGTACTTATTTGGATTGAAACCCTAATCCGGATCTACCTTGTCAATTGATTAAAGTGAATGGGGTCTGATTTACTTTAGTCCCCAAAGTACAACCATTAGTGATGGAACTTCTCATCACAGCTAATGCAGCACATACAGAGAATGCAGCACTGATACTCCAAACAAACGTGCACAGCTTTACACTCCCTCAGTGCACCAATCCAGAGTTTATGCTACACCAGTGATTTATTTAATCATTATATCTTCAATTAAGCTACTATTCCAGTGGTGTGTTATCAAGAGACACATACTATGACAGGGTTTTAGCTGTATTCCTGTGTTATCAAGAAACACATACAATGACAGGGTTTTACTGTACTCACCCAGGCACTGTAGTCGAAGCAGCTCGGTGGACCTTTGCGATACCTGGCATTGCTCAGTACTTCACATGGGTTCTCCTCGCGGACTGAGGTTCACTGAGTCAAGGGCAAAGTGGGGTCTAATAATGACTTTGTAAGTCATTAAAAACACCAGCTACGTATTGAATACAACACAGTTCATTCATAGTATGTGTCCATAGAGGGAGGTTATTTTAATTTAATTCATTTAATTAATACAAAATCACAGAAGAAACAGTGAATACAACATCACATACAAGCACAGGCATAAACACACAAGCATAAGCGACAGGTGACATGCACAGAAAACATCACGCTAAGAGAGGGTAAACAGAGGGATATCAACAGGGGGCATACAAGATATGTCACGCAATAGACAGGAGGGTTGTATATGAATATTGGGTAGGATACACACTGTCCTGACCTGGGTCAGCCTCTCTATCTCACAGGAGCTGCAGGGCAGCGTCTCCGCTACTACAAAGAGCAGGTTGGTGTTCTCTATCCTCTTAGCGTGGAACAGTCTACACAGGAAGAGTTGGGTGTCAGTGTTAGTTAGCCTTTAGCTACCGTGCAGGTATCGGCGTGCTAAACAGCGTGAATCAAACATTAAAGCACACCTAGAGCAGTTCCCACAGTCCTGCAGTACATTGTAGGAGTTGGTGGTGTTGGTGAAATAGAACTGGCTTTGGATGGTCACACAGCTACTGTCTTTGGTCTCAAAGCCCTCCACCAGAGAGTTATCTGTAGGACAGTTATATGTTTAGAGTTCACAGTATGGGAATACACACACAGACTATTGATAGCCTTTATACCATGTTCATACCCTCATATCACAACATACTATTTGTATTTATAGGCGCCCACCTGTGAGAAACCAATTGTTGTAGGCCAGTCCATAAAGCAACTGCTGGAGCACAGACCTGGTAAAGACATCAGATTATTTTGATGATGTTGTGATGGAATCAATGTGAGTACGTCACCCTTCACATCAAAGGTTCAATAAAACAAAACTAGGTCAAAATCTAGTGTGGCTGGACCATGTTTAGTCAATTTGCTAAATTGGCTCTCTGAGGACGTTAGAGAGGACTGCGCCTATTTCTTTTGAAAGAGCTAACCCTAACCCTAACAACCATGTCATCACTCACTCTGACCAATGGTGTAACGCTATCACTCACTTACTCACTCACTCACTCAGTCAGTCCAGCCAAAAACCAAGATAAGGGGGCCGGTGCCAGGCATGGTAAGAATTGTCATTGTGATTTCACCATCTGGTTTCTCTACCACTGTCTGACCCTAAGACAACACTGTGCTGTAGTCTGAGAGGAGTGTTACCAGGCCACTGCTGAAGTCCACCAGGCCAAACTCAGCATGTCGGCAATGGAGGGCTGGAGACACAGAGAGGAGTAAGGACAACATGTGAACACTCAGTAATCATATTCAAACACCACTGTCTCTTGTGTTATAAATCTCTAAACTTGATTGTAGTGCTGGGCAATATGGCCAAAATCTTCTATCCCGATATAGGTCAAGTTAATATCTCAATAAGGATATATATCAAGATATAGCATGTTTTCTTGTAATTCAATAAATAAATAGTCTATATAAAAGATCCACATGGTAAACGTCTATTTTTGTACACTACTGTGTGCAAAAAATACATGACAAATGAAAAGTACTGATAATTCTTTTCATTTCGTTAAACTAAGTTAAATTAAAATTTAAGTTAGTTTCTTTAAACACTTTACTGTAAGGCAGCCTTTAAATCCAGGAAAAGACAACACTTATGCCATATCACAACATTACGATATACAAAAACTAAGACTATATCTAGTCGCATATCACAATATCGATATAATAGCGATATATTGCCCAGCCCTACTTGATTGAGTTTAACTCCTCCATTACCACAAAGATGCCTCTAGCAGCGGCCCCGGTGTGGCTGCTGCTGACAGGTTCACAGGCAGACTGGTACTGGAAGGACTGCAGGCGAGCGTAGATGGAGTTGTTATAAAGCGCGTGCATCAGGTAGGGGTCTACATCTCCAAAGAAAAGGCCAACCTTTTATTTGAAGAAAAGAAGGAGGAGGCAGCTGCAGAACGTTCATATAGACAGGAACTCAACAACAGTACTGTGTTTACCTTCAGTTTTTCACTTTCTTGTCTCCTCTCTACACATTTACTACATTCATTTTACATTATCCCATCTCCCACCTTAACTCAAACAACATCAATGAACCTTTCTAATCTGGTTTCTGCCACAAACACTGTACTGAGACAGCCGTGGTTAAAATCACCAACAACCTCCTCTGTGCAGCTGACTCTGGATTGCTCACCATCCTTATCCTCCATGACCTCACTGCTGCCTTTGACACCATCTCCCACCCACTACTCTTGGAGCGCCTGGCTGACATTGAGATCACTGGTGTTGCCCTCTCATGGTTCTCATCATACCTCACTGACAGACAACAGTATGTCCAACTGGGTAACCACAGGTCATGGTGTTCTGCTGTTTCACTGGGTTTCTCCCAGGGGTCAGTACCGGGTCCACTCCTATTCATCTTTTACCTCCTTCCTCTGGGCACAAGTCACCATGGTGTCCACTTTCATTGCTACGCTAATGATACACAGGTCTACAATCCAACACTGAAGTCTTGGTCCACGCTTTCGTCACATCCCGGATTGACTATTGTAATGCCTTCCCACCAAACTGCTCAACAGGCTTCAAATAATTCAGAACTTGGATCTGCCCGGATCATTACCCACAGCAAATCATCCGACCACATCACCCCCATTCTCATCCAACTGCACTGGCTCCCTGTGCAATACCGGATTGACTATAAAAACCTTCTGCTGGCCCCCATCTAACCCCCACCTATCTTTCTGACCTCCTTCAGCAGTACACCCCCTCCCGCTCCCTGCGCTCAGCCACAGCTGGTCTTCTGACCATCCCCACCTCATGCCTCACCACCATGGGGGCTAGGGCTTTCAGCTGCACTGCTCCCAGGCTCTGGAACTCCCTGCCCCCACACATTCGACGGTCTGACACCATAACAGCATTCAAATCCCACCTCAAAACTCACCTGTTAAAACTGGCCTACTCACTGTAATGTTCATCGTTCTGTGTGTTTCCATAATCATAACAGTATTACTGTTTTTATCCAACTCCCACGTATCTGCCCTCCTTATGTCTCTCGTTTTTTTTTTTTTTTGCTGGTGTCTCTCCCATGTTTCACTGTTTTACTAGTCTGAGTATGTTATTTTATGCACTGTAAGGCGACCTTAGGTGTCTTGAAATGTGCATTATTATTATTATTATTAGTGCCACGGGGCCATCGCACCGAGCACTGGTCCCTACAGCTAAAGTTGCCCCGAGCACTATTGTTATTGTGTGGATTTTTTCTTATTAGTGCCACGGGCCATCGCGAAGCCTACTGCTGTCTGCTGCTCCGGCATACTTTCACCTAGAAACTCAATTTAACCTTTAAACAGTAGACACAAGTCTTGTGTATTTGGTGTATTATTCCACGTTTTGATACGTCATATCGTTTTTAATCAATCACTGATCAATGACCATGATCATTTTGGGAGAAATTATGAGATTATAATGGGTGTGTATTGCGAGGAATGTTCGTGTCAGAGTGCAGGTTAGAGTGGGAGAGCCCAAAATTAATCCAGATTTTTTCTCTTTCCACGCTGCTCCTGGCCACAATTTACACTTCACACACATGATTTTTTCCAAATTTGTAGACATACTTGTTCTGTCTCTCACAATGTGCTCAAAAAATCAAAGAGACTTACATAATTTGAATTAGCAGCCTCTAAGTGCGGCCAGTCTGTCTTTTCTCCTCATTAACTCCAATACAAATATTTTCAGAGAGAAGCAGAACGGACCCCTGTTTTAAACTTGCAAGTGTGTCCACAATATTTACTGTAGAAACACTTTAGAAACACCAAATCGTTCAGGAAGTCCTTACAGTGATGATGGTCTTTTTTTTCTGATACGTGCTACCGTTTTGTAGGGCTGGACCCGAATATTCGACTATTCGGATATTCGTTCGTTGGGTAGGTATTCGGTTTTCAATTTTGGGATTCGGATATTCGTTTTTTTTTTGTTTTGTTTTTTCTAAATGTAGGCTATCACTAAAGGCGAACCGCAAAATACATTTTGTCAGCACATTCTTGTACTATATTTATACTTGACTGTTAAGATGTGGAAATATATACCATCTCAGCTTGGGCGCGTGACATCACTCACAGCAGTGAACGTCAGGCTTCAGTTCACCTTGGCCGTTAAAGGGAAGACAAAATGCCGAAGACCTCAGCTGTGTGGGAACTAGGGATGGGCATAATTAATCGATGATCGATCATTGATCGTTAAGAAATGTGTCGATCAATTTATATTGTTATCGATCAAAAGGACGTTGTGTTGCATACTGTGAGTCTTGAAGCGGTGCGGTGATCGCGGCTTTAGTTCCCCGTGTCTGATCACTGTAATTCGGAGCGTGAATATCGGTTGAATATCTAATATCTTTCTAACTTTAAAGGTGCGCTATGCAACTCGGTTATTCCTCCGCTGTTTCTGGGTTTTCGCCGGAATTGGGCTCGCATTTCTCACTATAGAGCTCCCCCTGCAGCTTCGGAATAGGCCTACAACACTGTCGTAAAAACTCATTGACAACGCCCCCCACCCCCCACTTCGATAAATAAATAGTAATACACAACGAGAACCTGGATTCGGACCGCAAACAAACATGTGTGGTTACAAGTCACTGCTAGGATAAACCCTCACTAGCTAGCAAGCTAGCCATGAAGCAACCAAGCTAAACACATACAGGGCTCACAATAAAACGGTCGAGCAAAACACATTGTTCAACAGACTCTCAAACCACGTTACAAAAACGAAGTTCACCCAAGGGTAGGCTACTTACAATTTCAGCAGCAAGACAGCCAAGTCGGCGTCCGTTTTGCATTCTTCCGAGTCTCTCAGTTGACGCCATTTTGCATAAGCTCGCCCTATGTTCACTCGTGTCTGGTTTCTTTGTTTATCATAATCCTTTCTCTTATTCTTCGATTCCTCCGACCTTCCCCTCTTGGGTCTTGATGGATCCATAGTGGATTTGTCGATTGATCCAGAATTGCCTTGCAACTGACTCTTTATATTCAGCCGGACCCATGTTTGGCACCCCCGCCCAGGTCTACCGTAAAGCAGTGAAACTACAATCTGACTACATTTTCGAGGCGCGATTGGATACTTCCGCTGCGTCACATCCGTAAGTGGCCGGGACGGCCACATGAAGTTGCATGTTCTGTTTTTCCGCGGGGACCCAACAGGGGGAGATGAAACACCCACCAAACAACCCAGAAAGTGTTGTAGAACGATCAGAACGACTCTCAACCTGCATGGTTAAGGTTATTTTTGATAAACGAGTTGCATAGTGCTTCTTTAAAAAACACTTTAGTATTTTTTAAGATGATAGTCGCACATCCCTCGTAACTACGCCGTGAAGGTGAACCCTCCCGGACTCCGCTATTAACATGAACCGCTCCGCCGGAGGAGCCACACATCCACACGCACACCACCACAATACAAACACACATGTTTTACATTTGATTTTAAATAAACTTGTGTGCAGTTATACGGATAAATACAATTATTGATTAATGACCGATCGCGTACTGCGGTCAAGACAGCCGTCTCTCGGTTCGCGTGGTCAAGCCAGCCGCTCCAACATTTTCAATATTTCCATAACTGTGACATTTTAGCAAAACGTTCAGCCTCATATATGTTTTCTGACTAAGGTATTTCTTTTAGATAGTTCATGCAATTGTTTCTAAATGTGTGGCTCATCTTTTTGTTGCAAGCCTTTTCCGAGCGCCGGCTGCATATTGTATGGGCATATGTCGGCCTTTTCCCCTTTTTTCAAAACAGTTATACAGTTCAATGCCCACTTTTACTGCCTTGTTTGATTATTGTTGGCCGATAAGTAGGCTACTTATTGTGATTGGAATACAGATGTAGTCTTGTTGGATCGTTTCCAAACCTTTAAGAGCGCATGTAGGCGCATTGTTCGGCTTTTACGAGCGCCGCATAGGCCTATAACCAGGGACGGGCTGCCATAGGGAGGTTCGGCCGGACGATTTCAGGCCGATTATTTTGTATTTTTTATTTTGTGTATTATTATTTTTGGGCCGGTCCAGATTATTGGGCCGGTCCAGGACTGTCGCAAAGCTGTGGGGACCAGTGCTTGGTGCGAAGCACCGAGCACTCTTGTTATACCGTGGATTTCTTTCTTATTCTTATTATTATTATTATTATTATTATTATTAGTGCCACGGTGCAATCGCATCGAGCACTGGCCCATACAGCTAAAGCTGTGGGGACCAGTGCTCGGTGCGAAGCACCGAGCACTATTGTTATTGTGTGGATTTTTTCTTCTCTTTATTAGTGCCACGGTGCCATCCCACCGAGCACTGGTCCCCTACAGCTAAAGCTGTGGGGACCAGTGCTCGGTGCGAAGCACCGAGCACTATTGTTATACTGTGGATTTTTTCTTATTATTATACTTTTTATTAGTGCCACGGTGCCATCGCACCGAGCACTGGTCCCCTACAGCTAAAGCTGTAGGGATTTATTATTAGTGCCACGGTGCCATCGCACCGAGCACTCTTGTTATACCGTGGATTTCTTTCTTATTATTAGTGCCACGGTGCCATCGCACCGAGCACTATTGTTATTGTGTGGATTTCTTTCTTATTAGTGCCATCGCACCGAGCACTCTTGTTATACCGTGGATTTCTTTCTTATTATTATTATTATTATTATTAGTGCCACGGTGCCATCGCACCGAGCACTATTGTTATACCGTGGATTTTTTTCTTATTATTATTATTATTATTAGTGCCACGGTGCCATCGCACCGAGCACTGGTCCCCTACAGCTAAAGCTGTGGGGACCAGTGCTCGGTGCGAAGCACCGAGCACTATTGTTATACTGTGGATTTATTTCTTATTATTAGTGCCACGGTGCAATCGCATCGAGCACTGGCCCCTACAGCTAAAGCTGTGGGGACCAGTGCTCGGTGCGAAGCACCGAGCACTATTGTTATTGTGTGGATTTTTTCTTATTAGTGCCACGGTGCCATCGCACCGAGCACTGGTCCCCTACAGCTAAAGCTGTGGGGACCAGTGCTCGGTGCAAAGCACCGAGCACTCTTGTTATTGTGTGGATTTTTTCTTATTATTATTAGTGCCACGGTGCCATCGCACCGAGCACTATTGTTATTGTGTGGATTTTTTCTTCTCTTTATTAGTGCCACGGTGCCATCGCACCGAGCACTATTGTTATACCGTGGATTTTTTTCTTATTATTATTATTATTCCTCTTCCGTACGTATTTCGATTCGCTACTAGTCCTACAACTCGAAGAGTTGTAGGACAAATTATACATCAAAATGTGCGTCTTCTTCGGGATCGGTGTGCGACGTAAGTCGCGAAAAATACCGGAAAATTTCCCATAGAGAATGAATGGGAGGGGGGAAAAAAACAAAGACTTTTCGTACTGTCTGCTGCTCCGGCATACTTTCACCTAGAAACTCAATTTAAACTTTAAACAGTAGACACAAGTCTTGTGTATTTGGTGTACTATTCCACGTTTTGATACGTCATATCGTTTTTAATCAATCACTGATCAATGACCATGATCATTTTGGGAGAAATTATGAGATTATAATGGGTGTGTATTGCGAGGAATTTTCCCGCCTTTTCCCCCCAGAGTCAGATTAGAGTGGGAGAGAGCCCAAAATTAATCCAGATTTTGTCTCTTTCCACGCTGCTCCTGGCCACAGTTTACACTTTACACACATGATTTTTTCCAGTTTTGTAGACATACTTGTTCTGTCTCTCACAATGTGCTCAAAAAATCAGAGAGACTTACAGAATTTGAATTAGCAGCCTCTAAGTGCGGCCAGTCTGTCTCTTCTCCTCATTGACTCCAATACAAATATTTTCAAATATTTTCAGAGAGAAGCAGAACTGACCCCTGTTTTAAAATTGCAAGTGTGTCTTGCAAATGTAAGCTACACAGACATATTATATATCAAACTGTTCGCCTGAATCCCGGGATTCCTACGGTGTAAATATCTAAGCTGTGACATGTATACTTTTTGAGTTAGACCGTTTGAAGCCAGCCCTGCTTTCCTCATAGAGAATAGTGGCAGTTTGGAGAGAAGCAGAGTGAGGGACAAAGTGGCAGTTGGCAATCAATACACACGCGCAGCCGCCCCCTCCCCCCACTGGAGTAGTGGGGGGAGGGGCTCAATGTTTCTGTGTGCCTCAGTCTGGGGGCTATCGCGCGCAGGTGTTTCCACTTGATCTAATTAAGGTTGGTTAGTCAGTGGCCCGAGGCTGTTGTCAGGCAAACTCTACAGATATCCGTCGTCTGATTGGACGGCGGATACAAGGACTCCTATTGGTCAACGCCGATCTGCTCTTCCGCGTTTATCAAAATTTTTAAATTTTTTAATTAATTAATTATTTTTTGTAAAAAGGTTTTTTTTTTTGTTTTCTTTTTATTAATTAATTATTTTTTGTAAAAAGTTTTTTTTTTAGTTTTTTTTTTAATGTATTTATTTAAAAAAACTTCTTTTTTTTTTTTTTGCGTTTATCAAGCTACACAGGAAAACAACATCTTTATGATGGCGGCGGTGAACGGGAACTGCTTCTGGTAAGATTCGCCGTTTTGAATCTCAAATACAGGTCCACGGTGGTGTGTTAAAACCCACGCGCGCGCACACACACACACACATTTTTAATTAATTAATTAATTTTTTTTTTAATTATTATTATTTTTTAATTAATTTTTTTAATTAATTAATAAAATATTTTCTTTTTTTTTTCGTTTTCCTTTTTTTTTTTTTTTTTTTTTTTTTTGCGTTTATCAAGCTACACAGGAAAACAACAGCTTTATGATGGCGGCGGTGAACGGGAACTGCTTCTGGTAAGATTCGCCGTTTTGTATGTGCAGACAACATGGAAGATCATTACTGCCCTCTCGCTTAACTCTACTCTGCCTGCAACCCTTTTCATCATTTTTTTTCTAACTTTGTTTCCCACATAATGAGGTTGAAAGGGCATAGGTTACTGTATGAAGAAGTACTTCAAAAAGGAACGTGTGTTGTAGGTGTGCTCCTTGTATATAATATCATAATGTTACTACATAATGTACACACTCCCGTGGCACTTTCAAAATTTCCCCCGAGGGAATTTTCTAGTTTTCTAGTATGTCTTAAAGACTTTTCGTACTGTCTGCTGCTCCGGCATACTTTCACCTAGAAACTCAATTTAACCTTTAAACAGTAGACACAAGTCTTGTGTATTTGGTGTACTATTCCATGTTTTAATACGTCATATCGTTTTTAATCAATCACTGATCAATGACCATGATCATTTTGGGATAAATTATGAGATTATAATGGGTGTGTATTGCGAGGAATGTTCGTGTCAGAGTGCAGGTTAGAGTGGGAGAGAGCTCAAAATTAATCCAGATTTTGTCTCTTTCCACGCTGCTTCTGGCCACAATTTACACTTTACACACATGATTTTTTCCAAATTTGTAGACATACTTGTTCTGTCTCTCACAATGTGCTCAAATAATCAGAGAGACTTACAGAATTTGAATTAGCAGCCTCTAAGTGCGGCCAGTCTGTCTCTTCTCTTCATTAACTCCAATACAAATATTTTCAGAGAGAAGCAGAACGGACCCCTGTTTTAAACTTGCAAGTGTGTCCACAATATTTACTGTAGAAACACTTTAGAAACACCAAATCATTCAGGAAGTCCTTACAGTGATGATGGTCTTGTTTTGTTTCTGATACGTGCTACCGTTTTGTCAGAATAAGCCCAAATGTGAGACCAGTGCAGAGGCAGAAAAGCGCTATTTTTCTCAACGTTTCTTTCAGCCTCGGCTATCGCGCGCAGGTGTGTGCGCGTGATCTAATTACGGTTGGTAAGTCAGTTTAACTGGTGCTAGGCTGTTGTCAGGCAAACTCTACAGATATCCGTCGTCTGATTGGACGGCGGATACAAGAGGACTCCTATTGGTCAACGCCGATCTGCTCTTCCGCGTTCGTCACGCTACACAGGAAAACATTGCTGTGATAGCCGCGGTACACGGGAAAGAGATGGCGGCGGGACACGGGCACTGCTTCTGGTAAGATTCGCCGTTTTGAATCACCGGTCCACGGTGGTGTGTTAAAACCCACACACACATGGGAGAACGCGCTGTTATATCCGCGCACACACACACACACGCGTTTTGTTTCAATGTCCGCGCAGACTCAGCTGAAACACGGGAGGACGCGCTGTATTTATGAAAGCTTAGGGTACATTCACACTACGTTTTGAATGTCAAATGGACCATTGGTTTATACACTTAACACCAGTTAGCAAATATGCTACAGGTCCACAGTTGTGTTAAAACCCGCCGCACACACACACACACACGCGGTTTTTTCTAATGTCCGCGCAATATATGGCTCGGGTGAAATACGTGAGGACACGCTGTATTTATCAAATTGATTGGGTCTTTTTAGTCATATATACCTTTTGTCATTTAATCCTTCTTGTGTGGGTACTCCTTTCCCATTGCCATGGCTTGCTCCGCGACGGATAATGCGCTCTGTACCGCTCCAATCAGTGGCGGTTCTAGGGGGGGGCCAGCGGGGGCCAGTGCCCCCGTAACTCTGAGTCCGGACCCCAGAGTTATTAAAATAAAATTAATCGGTATTTTAATGAATTAATGACACATTTAAGTATGTAATTCCAATTTTAATTAATTAATGGCACATTTAAGTAATTATTTAATGGTGTATTTATACACTTTTAGACCTCCATAAAACTGTACTGTATCTTGATTACTTGACTTGATTCATGTTGGTGTCTTACAGGTGTGTGTGTGTGTGTGTGTGCGTGTGCGTGTGTGTGTGTATTTGCAGACTCTGCCTGCAACCCTTTTCATCATTTTTTTTGTAACTTTGTTTCCCACATAATGAGGTTGAAAGGGCATAGGTTGCTGTATAAATAAGTACTTCAAAAAGGAACGTTTGCTGTAGGTGTGCTCCTTGTATATAATATCATAATGTTACTACATATTACATAATGTACACACTCGGGCAGTAGCCCCCGTGGCACTTTCAAAATTTCCCCCGAGGGAATTTTCTAGTTATTATTATTATTATTATTATTATTATTATTATTATTATTATTATTATTATTAACAGAAGTTTTACCTTCTTCCAGTGGTCTCTCTGATTGGACATGACAAGGAATCCCCCGTCATCGATCAGATAACATAGCAGGTCCTACACACACAAGCACACACACACACACACACACACACACACACACACATACACACACACACACACACATAGTGACATCAGATAACAGAGCAGGTCCTACACACACACATAGTGACATAGTTTTCCCAGTTAACAGCTGTAGGGGCAGCTGAGGTCTACAGTAGTCCTTGACCTAACCAATGCCTAAGACACATTTCACATTGAGACAAAGGCTGCCATGACATATACAAGATTTTAACAATGTCGGCTCTGCATTCAAAGGATTGAATCCGTGTATCATTCGTTCTTTACATATTCAATTGAGAATCCAAAATCGGAAAATGAAAAAGCAATTTGTTATTTCCTTATTCGTTTATGAATCTGATACCAAAAAGCAAATAACGGTTTGTTTTTCGTACTTTCGATTTTATGCTCAGATCAAAAAGAGGAAATTAAAAAACGGGGCCACGGGCCGAACTTGATTTTGATATTTAATTTCTCCGATTTGTGTGACCAGGAAGTTATTGACTTCTTTGTGTGTTGCACTTGATTGCAGCAAATTCGTCAACAGTTAAGTGTGAAAGAAAGCCTGAAAAAACAGAATCACGCAGTGAGTCAATGAATCAGTATTATTTGGAGTAATTTGGTATCGACACCATGGCCGCACTGGAACCATACGTTTATTAAAGACTTATTTGAAACTGGCAAGACGCATGCAGAGATTTCCACCATGCTGCAGCAGATGGGCATCCAGCGATGCTCTGAAATGAGTGTTGGAAGATTCTGTGTTCAACACGACCATAAGTGAAAAAGACATGTATCGGACAAAGAGCTGGAGAGGGCTGTGATTGGATTAATATAAGTCAATATAAATATAAGACTTCCTGGTCACACAAATCGGAGAAATTAAATATCAAAATCAAGTTCGGCCCGTGGCCCAGTTTTTTCATTTCCTATTTTTGATCTGACCATAACATCGAAAGTACAAAAAACAAACCGTTATTGTTTTTTTTGGTATCAGATTCTTAAACGAATAAGGCAATAACAAATCGTTTTTTCATTTTCCGATTTTGGATTCTCAATTGAATATAAAAAGAACGAATGATACACGGATTGGATTGGTGTATATATTGCTTTATTTTAATGATTTTTATACTATACATTACATTTAAGGTTATTATAGAAATAATGTTCAATATTAAATAAATACTAGTTACAGCCCTCTTGGAGCAACCACCACTGTACCTGGCATCAGAAGGGGTACAAGACTGTAATGGTATATCTACAGGAAAAAGCGTGTTCCCCACCAGATCCGAAGTGTAAGGAGTGACCGGTAGTAACACTCGCTGGCTACGCTACCAATCCCACAGTGACTCGCAGGCTCTGTGTGTACACAACTCCCCCTTTCACACCAAGCCTTTACGGCAATAAGGTAACACACATTACCCCGGATTTATGACAGATTTATTATCCTACACATGGCAACACCAGGTCCTCTCACAATGTGGGATACATGTGTCAGGTCTATAAATCTGAGTCTAAGTGAGTGAGTCGCTTCACTCAGAGAGAGAGAGAGATAGAGATAGAGAGGAGCGCTTACATCTGTGTTCACTTCACAGTCCATTTCACAGCTTCTGGAAGGCCCGCACTGTGTGAAGATAATAAAAGTCAGTAGGTTAGTAAGGCTAACTGTAGACTCATTGGAGGAAAGTAACAATCTCTAGATTCATTGGGGGGGTGGGGTGTTTGAATGTACCTTGTGTGACCCCTGGCGGCTGTCCGACACGTTGCTGGCCAAGATCTTGAACTTGTCCACCCATGCTTCCAGATCTAGTTTCACTCCCACCACTGATCAATGAGAATATCCACAGAATAGGAACAGTTTACAACACCAGATTATATCAGTAAGATGTATAAAAGGACACAATGACCACTGCTGACACGATAGATACATAATGATTTGGATTGTAATGGTATTATTTAAAAATGTAGTGTTTATTAGCATTTTGTAATCGAAGTATTCTTTTTTCCTCATCTTTTACACATAAATACAAACAAGCTCATCTCAAACTTCGCCTTACCTCTGTACATGCAAAGGAATATGTCTGCCTGAGATTAACTCATTACCTTTATTGAGTTAGTGTGTAAATAATCAATAATCCAAATCACACTGAGGATCTTCACGTCTAAAATTGGGGTATCATCAGACTAATACAATTAATACGCTGTACCTGCAGGTTTAAGAAGCTTGCCGCCTAAATTAACCTCCACAGCAGAGCTGAGAAGGATTCCAATGGTGCCGTTCTCTGCCCCAAGTTCATCCATGGCTGTTGAGAGAGAGAGAGAGAGAGAGAGAGAGAGAGAGAGAGAGGCAGTTGTGGAAACATCCAGGGACAGTTTGACCTTTGCACACACAGATTAAGCTTACTAAGCTTCCTATGAGAGGGGTTAGGTTTAGGGGTCAAAGCCAAATTGTACTTCTATGTCAGCACGTATGCAAAGATTCACAAAGATCCTCGTCAGCTCTGCAAAGATCTGCATCATGCCTCTGTGTCGTGACGTGGATCTCTGCAAACGCGCTGTGCGTAGAAATCTAAATCCAGCTTCAGGGTTAGGGTTAAGGAGAGAGAGCAGGGTTTGGGTCAGGGAGAGACAGCAGCAGAGGTGATGCTCACAGGATCTCTGAGGAGCTCTGAACATGTAGCCCTTGCTGTCCAGGCTGCGTCGGTAGTAGTTGGAGTTGAAGGGTTCAGGATCTTCGTCCCAGGAGTCAGCAGCTCTGTCAAACAGGTACAATACGGTAAAGCAATAGTATATATTTGAAGTGGGATAATGGTAGGTGTTGGTGCTGTAGGTGTTGTACAATGACTCACATGTTGGGGAAAACCCTTGTCACACCGCCATCTGTAGAGGCAAACACAGCCAGGAAGCCGTACCTAAAGGACAGAGTCACCCAGAGTCACACAATGTTCTGTGGTTTCACTACATAGGCCATGTGCCGGAACTATGTGATATGAGACTGCACTGCTCACATTTAATAACCACAATGTTTCTACAGAGCTACTGGTACTCAACGGCGAGTATTACATGCACGTTGGTCATTCCAAACATAATACTTCCAAAGTGCAACACACACAGGTCCCAACGTGGCATGCAGCCACACTTGCAGGGAAGGTACATTGAGGATTTAATCACATTGCATTGAATTTAAACTGTGTGAAATCACACACTAAGTTCAAGGCACGACGCTAGTGGAGCCTGGTCCTTTAGCCATTATCATTAGCATAAGTATGAATGTACTATAAATTGTAAGCAAGTCAGTTGACCTACGAATTTATATCTTTGTTCTTCCACACTCTGGAGGCAAGCTGCCCAATAATGCCAGAATCCAAAATGAGGTTGTGGATAATGCCTTGGTCACCTGAAACACACACAAGCAGCCCATGACTTCTCATCACCTGACGGATGGACAGATACAGTTCTCTATAATGTACTGCTGTTGTACCAACACTCACAGTCCTCAGATTCTGGTGTAATGTCCACCATGAGAGAGAGGAAGTTCTCCAGAAACTGGGTATTGTTGTCAGAAAGTTGAAGACGCTTGCAATATTCCCTGAAGATTCATAATGCAAATTAATAATACAATGAACACTTTAATTGAATGTGTTTTACAGTGGAGGCAGAATGAGAAATAGATTACCTTGGAGCCAGAAATACATGTCCTGATGATTCAAATGAGCTTGGCAACAGAGACTGCAAATCTGTAGCAGAAGGGAAAAAAAGGCATTTTAAGGCCCTATTGAATATCTTTAGAACAAATATTTAGTACACAGGTTTATTACACAGGCAACACAGGGAAGGGAATTTAGTGAAATACTTACATTGGAGCTGCAGCATTACATCGCTCAGGTCTGCCTGAATGTAGTACTCGTTGTAGGGTGGCAATACCAAGCCAAGGCTGCAGATGGCAGCGTTTCGAAACAGATTACATGAATTTGTAAGTGGTGAAACATTGTCAAGAATTACTGGTAGGGCCTTGAAATATCAAACTCACCTGTAATCTGTACCGTTTATGGGTGTCCAGGTGTAACCCCTGTAAGCCTCATCAATGTATTGCTGAAACAAAAAATATGTGATGCCCAAATTCAATCAAGGTTAGTACTTGAGAACTATAATCTAAAGGCACTGATATCCTTACACACACCTACTCAATGCATTAATCTGTGTAAGACTCTTGCTAAAATATGTTGAAATACATTGAGTCAAGCATATAGTGTGTAAGCTGTGACACAAGCCGGGTATCATGGAGCAGTTACCTCATCATGTATAGTGGAGCAGTTACCTCATCATGTATAGTGGAGCAGTTACCTCATGTATAGTGGCGCAGTAACCTCATCATGTATAGTGTCATGGAGCAGTTACCTCATCATGTATAGTGTCATGGTGCAGTTACCTCATCATGTATAGTGTCATGGTGCAGTTACCTCATCATGTATAGTGGAGCAGTTACCTCATCGTGTATAGTGTCATGGTGCAGTTACCTCATTATGCATAGTGGAGCAGTTACCTCATCATGTATAGTGGAGCAGTTACCTCATCATGTATAGTGGAGCAGTTACCTCATCATGTATAGTGGAGCAGTTACCTCATTGTGTATAGTGTCATGGTGCAGTTACCTCATGTATAGTGGAGCAGTTACCTCATCGTGTATAGTGTCATGGTGCAGTTACCTCATTATGCATAGTGGAGCAGTTACCTTATCATGTATAGTGTCATGGTGCAGTTACCTCATCATGTATAGTGGAGCAGTTACCTCATCATGTATAGTGGAGCAGTTACCTCATCGTGTATAGTGTCATGGTGCAGTTACCTCATCATGTATAGTGGAGCAGTTACCTCATCGTGTATAGTGTCATGGTGCAGTTACCTCATTATGCATAGTGGAGCAGTTACCTCATGTATAGTGGAGCAGTTACCTCATCATGTATAGTGGAGCAGTTACCTCATCATGTATAGTGGAGCAGTTACCTCATCATGTATAGTGGAGCAGTTACCTCATCATGTATAGTGGAGCAGTTACCTCATCGTGTATAGTGTCATGGTGCAGTTACCTCATTATGCATAGTGGAGCAGTTACCTTATCATGTATAGTGTCATGGTGCAGTTACCTCATCATGTATAGTGGAGCAGTTACCTCATCATGTATAGTGTCATGGAGCAGTTACCTCATCGTGTATAGTGTCATGGTGCAGTTACCTCATGTATAGTGTCATGGTGCAGTTACCTCATCATGTATAGTGTAGCAGTTACCTCATCATGTATAGTGGAGCAATTACCTCATCATGTATAGTGTCATAGTGCAGTTACCTCATCATGTATAGTGTCATGGTGCAGTTACCTCATGTATAGTGTCATGGTGCAGTTACCTCATCATGTATAGTGTAGCAGTTACCTCATCATGTATAGTGGAGCAATTACCTCATCATGTATAGTGTCATAGTGCAGTTACCTCATCATGTATAGTGTCATGGTGCAGTTACCTCATGTATAGTGTCATGGTGCCGTTACCTCATCATGTATAGTGTAGCAGTTACCTCATCGTGTATAGTGGAGCAATTACCTCATCATGTATAGTGGAGCAGTTACCTCATCATGTATAGTGGAGCAGTTACCTCATTGTGTATAGTGTCATGGTGCAGTTACCTCATGTATAGTGGAGCAGTTACCTCATCGTGTATAGTGTCATGGTGCAGTTACCTCATTATGCATAGTGGAGCAGTTACCTTATCATGTATAGTGTCATGGTGCAGTTACCTCATCATGTATAGTGGAGCAGTTACCTCATCATGTATAGTGGAGCAGTTACCTCATCGTGTATAGTGTCATGGTGCAGTTACCTCATCATGTATAGTGGAGCAGTTACCTCATCGTGTATAGTGTCATGGTGCAGTTACCTCATTATGCATAGTGGAGCAGTTACCTCATGTATAGTGGAGCAGTTACCTCATCATGTATAGTGGAGCAGTTACCTCATCATGTATAGTGGAGCAGTTACCTCATCGTGTATAGTGTCATGGTGCAGTTACCTCATTATGCATAGTGGAGCAGTTACCTTATCATGTATAGTGTCATGGTGCAGTTACCTCATCATGTATAGTGGAGCAGTTACCTCATCATGTATAGTGTCATGGAGCAGTTACCTCATCGTGTATAGTGTCATGGTGCAGTTACCTCATGTATAGTGTCATGGTGCAGTTACCTCATCATGTATAGTGTAGCAGTTACCTCATCATGTATAGTGGAGCAATTACCTCATCATGTATAGTGTCATAGTGCAGTTACCTCATCATGTATAGTGTCATGGTGCAGTTACCTCATGTATAGTGTCATGGTGCCGTTACCTCATCATGTATAGTGTAGCAGTTACCTCATCGTGTATAGTGGAGCAATTACCTCATCATGTATAGTGTCATAGTGCAGTTACCTCATCATGTATAGTGTAGCAGTTACCTCATGTATAGTGTCATGGTGCAGTTACCGCATTATGTATAGTGTCATGGTGCAGTTACCTCATTATGTATAGTGTCATGGTGCAGTTACCTCATCATGTATAGTGGTCATGGTGCAGTTACCTCATGCATAGTGGAGCAGTTACCTCATCATGTATAGTGTCATGGTGCAGTTACCTAATTATGCATAGTGGAGCAGTTACCTCATCATGTATAGTGGAGCAGTTACCTCATCATGTATAGTGTCATGGTGCAGTTACCTCATGTATAGTGTCATGGTGCAGTTACCTCATTATGCATAGTGGAGCAGTTACCTCATCATGTATAGTGTCATGGTGCAGTTACCTCATCATGTATAGTGTCATGGTGCAGTAACCTCATGTATAGTGTCATGGTGCAGTTACCTCATTATGTATAGTGTCATGGTGCAGTAACCTCATGTATAGTGTCATGGTGCAGTTACCTCATTATGTATAGTGTCATGGTGCAGTTACCTCATCATGTATAGTGTCATGGTGCAGTAACCTCATGTATAGTGGAGCAGTTACCTCATCATGTGTAGTGGAGCAGTTACCTCATCATGTGTAGTGGAGCAGTTAACTCATGTGTAGTGGAGCAGTTACCTCATCATGTGTAGTGGAGCAGTTACCTCATCATGTATAGTGGTGCAGTTACCTCATCATGTATAGTGTCATGGTGCAGTTACCTCATGTATAGTGTCATGGTGCAGTTACCTCATTATGCATAGTGGAGTAGTTACCTCATCATGTATAGTGTCATGGAGCAGTTACCTCATCATGTATAGTGTCATGGAGCAGTTACGTCATCATGTATAGTGGAGCAGTTACGTCATCATGTATAGTGGAGCAGTTACCTCATTATGTATAGTGTCATGGTGCAGTTACCTCATTATGCATAGTGGAGCAGTTACCTCATCATGTATAGTGTGGAGCAGCTACCTCATCATGTATAGTGGAGCAATTACCTCATGTGTAGTGGAGCAGTTACCTCATCGTGTATAGTGGAGCAATTACCTCATGTATAGTGTCATGGTGCAGTTACCTCATCATGTATAGTGTAGCAGTTATCTCATCATGTATAGTGGAGCAGTTACCTCATCGTGTATAGTGTCATGGTGCAGTTACCTCATTATGTATAGTGTCATGGTGCAGTTACCTCATTATGCATAGTGGAGCAGTTACCTCATCATGTATAGTGTCATGGTGCAGTTACCTCATTATGCATAGTGGAGCAGTTACCTCATCATGTATAGTGGAGCAGTTACCTCATCATGTATAGTGGAGCAGTTACCTCATCGTGTATAGTGTCATGGTGCAGTTACCTCATTATGCATAGTGGAGCAGTTACCTTATCATGTATAGTGTCATGGTGCAGTTACCTCATCATGTATAGTGGAGCAGTTACCTCATGTATAGTGTCATGGAGCAGTTACCTCATCATGTATAGTGTCATAGTGCAGTTACCTCATCATGTATAGTGTCATGGTGCAGTTACCTCATGTATAGTGTCATGGTGCCGTTACCTCATCATGTATAGTGGAGCAGTTACCTCATCGTGTATAGTGGAGCAATTACCTCATCATGTATAGTGTCATAGTGCAGTTACCTCATCATGTATAGTGTAGCAGTTACCTCATCATGTATAGTGTCATGGTGCAGTTACCTCATTATGTATAGTGTCATGGTGCAGTTACCTCATTATGTATAGTGTCATGGTGCAGTTACCTCATCATGTATAGTGGTCATGGTACAGTTACCTCATGCATAGTGGAGCAGTTACCTCATCATGTATAGTGTCATGGTGCAGTTACCTCATTATGCATAGTGGAGCAGTTACCTCATCATGTATAGTGGAGCAGTTACCTCATTATGTATAGTGTCATGGTGCAGTTACCTCATCATGTATAGTGGAGCAGTTACCTCATCATGTATAGTGTCTAATGCAGTGTCTCTCAAACTGTGGTACGCGTACCACTAGTGGTACGTGGGCTCCCTCAAGTGGTACGCCGGGAGTCTCCGAGATTTAACGGTTACATGTGAGCGAAAGCTAAGCTGCACAGTGATGGCAAGCGAAGGGAGGAAAAAAGAATCAAAAACATTACAATCATGGCTCCAAACGGGAAAGAGTAGTAGGACTACGACGAATATGTTGAGCGGTAGGGAAGAAAATGAAGGTAGGCCAAGCCCTAGAGACAATGAGCCCAGCACTAACGTTACTATCAGTGGCGACGTAAGCAGTGCGAACGTTAACGTTGGTGCTGATGCCCCTGTTAGCAATAAACGTCGCAAGACTGTGAGAAAATATGACTCTGATTACATCAAATATGGATTTTTTTGGAGTGGATCAGAGGATGAGCCCAGGCCGCAATGTGTGGTGTGTGGAGATGTTCTTAGTAATGAATGTATGAAACCATCACATCTCAAACGGCATCTTATGACGAAGCACACAGTGCTGAAAGACAAACCAGTTGATTTTTTCCGGAGAAAGCGCGAGGAGCTAAAGCAGTCCAAAGCAACAATACAGTTCTGTGCTACACCCATAGCCAAAGCACAAGAAGCTTCATTTCGTGCCAGTCTCCTCATAGGTAAAGCTGGCAAACCACACACAATTGGCGAACAACTATGTCTACCATTAGCCAAAGAGGTAACACGCATCATGTGTGGGGAGAAGGCTGCCAAACAGCTGAACTTGGTGCCACTTTCCAATGATACTGTGTCGCGGAGAATAGAAGCCATGGCAAATTATATTAAAAACACACTGATTGGCCGTATTAAAAGTAGTCGTTATTTTTCCATTCAACTCGACGAGACTACAGATGTCGCAGACTTGGCCAATTTGCTTGTTTACATTAGATATGAATATGAAAGTGCAGCTCATGAGGACTTTCTGTTCTGTCAGTCACTTCAGACCAGAACTACAGCTGAACACATCTTCCAGCTCGTGAACTCATTTGTTCAGGAGAATGGGCTTGATTGGGAAAAGTGCGTAGGAGTCTGCACGGATGGCGCTAGGGCTATGACAGGTCGCCACAGCGGAGTAGTAGCAAGAATTTGTGAGTTGGCACCGAAGATGCAATGGACTCACTGTAGCATCCACCGCGAGGCCCTCGCAGTGAAGAAGATGCCCGGAGAACTAAAGTCTGTACTGGACTCAGCTGTGAAAACAGTAAACTTCATAAAGGCCAGGCCGATGCATTCTCGCCTATTTCATGTGCTTTGTGACGAGATGGGCAGCGAACATGTCCAACTTCTGCTCCACACAGAAGTAAGGTGGCTTTCAAGAGGGAAGGTGCTTTCGAGGCTTTTTGAATTGCACAGAGAGGTTCAAATGTTCTTACAGGACAAAAGCTTCCCCTTATCAAATGTTTTTGAAGACACCGTGTGGCTGGTGCAGTTACCTCATTATGTATAGTGTCATGGTGCAGTTACCTCATCATGTATAGTGGTGCAGTTACCTCATCATGTATAGTGGCGCAGCTACCTCATCATGTATAGTGTGACAGTTACCTCATCATGTATAGTGGAGCAGTTACCTCATCATGTATAGTGGAGCAGTTACCTCATCATGTATAGTGTCATGGTGCAGTTACCTCATCATGTATAGTGTCATGGTGCAGTTACCTCATCATGTATAGTGTCATGGTGCAGTTACCTCATCATGTATAGTGGAGCAGATACCTCATCATGTATAGTGGAGCAGTTACCTCATCATGGTGCAGTAACCTCATCATGTATAGTGGAGCAGTTACCTCATCATGTATAGTGGAGCAGTTACCTCATCATGTATAGTGTCATGGTGCAGTTACCTCATCATGTATAGTGGAGCAGTTGCCTCATCATGTATAGTGTCATGGTGTAGTTACCTCATCATGTATAGTGTCATGGTGTTACCTCATCATGTATAGTGTCATGGTGCAGTTACCTCATCATGTATAGTGTCATGGTGCAGTTACCTCATCATGTATAGTGTCATGGTGCAGTTACCTCATCAATCGACTTCACAAGCGCTTTAATCTGCATTTCCCCCGGCCTGCCGTCAATCATCTGTCTACGTATCTAGAGTACAAAAAAGTCAGAGACAGTTGATAATGTACTGACATGAGTTTGTATTGGTAACCCTTAGCGATGCCTGATTAGGTTAGTGATGCCAGGGGGAGATCACCTCCTCTTTGTTGCTGTCTTCCACCTCTGCGTCGAGGAAGTCCAGAGTCACCGGCTCTGGGAGGTCATCCAGCTAAGACAGCGTTACAACAAACATCCATTTGACATGAGCAGTGCACCTCAGTGTGGATACCGGTTCAACATATGAATTCTGAATGTGCAATGGAAGTTAACACCAATGAAAAATTCAATACTCTTTCCCCCCCACATTTGATCTGTTTTTCATTATTTATTCTCAGAGTTGCATGTAAGATGAAAGGGGAGCAGATCATTATTTCTGAGCATATTGAATCAGTCACCTTTGGCTGAAGGTTAGGGTGTAGTAGAAGATATCCATTTGGATCAATAGCAAATATGTATCCATTGGCACCAAGCTGTTAAGGAAAACGGTGAAAATATGAATATGTACATATTGCCCATTGTAAGTTAAATTAAATAAGTTAATGTGACATGCTCACATTATATCGTGGAGTCAGTCTCTTGATCTCATCAAGATGTACATCAACTCCCATAACCCCTAAGATTAACTGGTTCTGGTGAGAGAAAAACAAAAATTAGTAACAGCAATTCAATCAAAAACCACATCATTCTTTTAAAAAGGCCTATTAAATGTTGACACATCATATAAAAGCTGGACATCACTAAATCACTCAGTGATATTAAAAGATCATTGCAGTGTTGTGCAGATGTGTTTCTGTGGCAATATCAGTGAATACCTGTGAGTTTCCATCCATAGTGAGATTAAACACAGGCAGAGTCCCAGTCACCACCATTCCAAGACCCTTTAATGACAACAAGAATCATCAAATCACATGAGACTATAACAACACATCCCCTTTACTATAAAGACTATTCTATATTATACACGATGGCATTATACAACAGATAGTTCCGACCAAGCAATCTGATTGGTCAACTAGACATTTAGACGGTGCTCAAATCAGCATGACAGCACACCTAGCCATGCTGCCTCATCACTATAAATATTACTCCGCCATTAAGTAAAACTATACATTTTCCATGGAGTAGAGCTAAAGCTAAAAGCTAAAGCTAAGCCTACAATATCGATACAAAACTGATCATTTTGTTGTTAATGTTGATTTATATGGCTGACTTAGTTTTTGCCTCGGTCCTGAAGTTTTCTTAGTCAGGACTGAGGCGCTTGCACCGAGTTCCATAAGCACCACTGAAGTGCCAATAATGACAGTAAAGCACACCCTCAAGTGCAATATTGCAATTATACAACAGTCACAAACAAAATAAAAGATGTAATCAACAATCAAATCAACTCAACAGGGACTAAAAAGCTAAGACAATAACCTGATTAAAAATGTTGTATTTATTCAGTTTGGTAAATCCCACAATCTCTAGAAAGGATCAGCTCAAGTTGGCTGGCTGACTTAACAGGGACTAGAAAGCTTCTCTGTCAATAAGTCATTACTAAGGGTCAGCCTACTTACTGGAGTAGTAAACTAGGTTTCATTACGTAGGAGTCTACGGGAGTGTCTGATTGTTTTTCAGGTATTAGTCAGGCCCCATGTATTTCCAGGGAAACGGAGATAACACAAGCAAAACGTTTTTTTAATTTTAGAGCAAATTGCCCCACAATATGAATACATTTTGTTTACATATTTTATTTTGTTGGTAACAGTTGTATAATCGCAGTATTACATGAGAGGGCGTGCTTTACCTTCATTATTGGCACTTCAGTGACGCTTACGGAACTCGGCGCAAGCACCTTGTTCCTGACCGCAACACTGTCGTGCCAATGACGGTAAAGCACACCCTCTCGTTAAATTATACCAAGGCCTGGGTGAATACTCAATTCTAATTGGCTGGAGGGGTGTTGATTAACTTTCGATAACTGCACGGCTATGATGTGATCGTAACATAAGCAGTCTTATCACCGGTCTAAATTAATGTGCAAAACGAAACGTTAACTGTCAACTTGGACCGGACTCGGATGGGACTACGTTTAGAAAGCTTTCCCATTGCCAGGTCGTTACTAAGATTGTCTCTATTTAATGGAGTAATAAGGTAACGTCTGCATTCCATATGAATCTCAGGTTCACTGATTGCGTTCCAGGCATTAGTCAGACCCATACATTTCTCTGGTCATTTGCTGTTTGTTTCCAGGAACACAAAAAGTTGAGCGAACAGAAGCAAACCCCCCTCCGCGGATCCATGGATTATCCCTTACATAGCTCACGACAGGCTGTGGTATATGGTTATTGTGTCACAGCTAAGGGGCGTTTTATATCACAGCTAAGGGGCGTTGCTTAGACGCAAGTGGAGACACACTCCAATTTAAATAGTTATTTACATTAATTTGTATGTTGCCATTTATTGTGCAACCACTGAAAAACTGTCCTGTGTTAGTAGGATGACTTTGAAAACGGCTTGTACTAGGCTTGCATTTTTTGTTAGTAGAAGGTGTGTTGCTTGGCGTGGCAAGGATACTACACTTTCTCTGGTCCCCGAGTTTCAGTTGCCAATAGCTCTGGAGAGAGGTTTCACACTTGTGGCCACTTACGGCCATAATCTCTCTTATGTCAAGCCCCACATCTGATAGTTTCTGAATCATGGTGCTGCAGAGGCAGTGGTTAGTGTATTTCTGCTGCATTCCTGCTTGCTTGCATATTCTGGGCAACATTGTCGAAAGGTGATTGATGCCCATTTTGGAACATAGTTTGTTAGGCTAACGTTTTTTTTTCTCAGACGCGGAATGTTACTGAATTGTGCAAAGGAATTAGACGTCATAGCCGTGGTATATGAATATATTTGAGCTACCCATTTTATAATCTATATTATATATGTAAGGACCTCTAAAACCTAGGCCTCTAGGATATAATAATAATACTGTTTGTTGTAGTAATGCAATGCAATGATCATATGTTATGACATTGTATTGTTTAGCACACTGCTTGCTATACATACTGTATAGTACTTCATTTACCAGCATGCTTTGTGTCTTAAGCATTTCCTATGTTCTGATCAGATTCTAAACATGTAAACCAATGAAATGTATTTGCTCTATGTATTTTTATTTGAATTTTGTTATCATCCAATGGGAGTGGTTAATTTGTTATGCCCGCGAAATCACGAGGAGTCAACCTGCCAGCAAGCGGGAGATCGAGTCAACCTGCCTGCGAGTGGAGTCGTTTTATTGGTTTTGCCCTGTTTTGTGGAGACCGTTGTATGCACACAGGCCCCATCAGTGGTAAGAAGAAGTCTCGTCATCGACTACAAGATCGAGTCAACTCGCGATCGCGGTTGTGGTGTTGCGCGGTGGGCTATTTTCACACCGTTTTGTGGGATTGGCTTGGCGTAGCTACCAGTGTTAGCTGGCCCGCGTGCGCCGACGCTAGCGGAGCTAGCTATCGCCATCTCTCCTGCCGGCTTGCTGTGGTGCTGTCCGTCTCGTCGGTGGTGACTGTCGGAGGAGGATTTCGGGGCTGGGTCCACCAGAGTTCATCTGGATCACCATCCCTGTCGTGGTCGTGAGCTGGCTGGGCATCTCACTGCTCCTCCAGCTGCTAGCGAAACGGGAGGCTGACTACGGGACGCCTGGGCTGGGGCAAATCGCCGCCAGTGAGTAGCTAACATTTACACTGAAATCCACACACACATTGACCTTGCCGCTGGGAGATGGTAGCGAGCAGCTATTCATTGCTGCCTTGTTTTCACCTCGGAGAGCTGGACCTTTATGTGCACCTACGGCCACCAACAGCAAGCGCTTGTTTTTTTTTTCTTGTTCTTTTCTACTGTTTCTCTGTTGTTTTATTGTGATCTTTTTGTGATATTGAAATGTTGTATTGTTCATGAATGATTCTGTGTCAACAATATATATTGATTGAAGGATATACTTTGTTTATGGGGTTTTAGCTGTGCCCTTCAGAGCTGCTTCACTAATTTAGGCTAGCTACAGCAAGAGTGAAGCTAGGTCTATTTGGAGTTTGTTTTTTTTGTAATCAACCATTCTCTCTCTCTCTCTCATTACCAAATAAATTATATTATTATTAATTATATTTCGGGTGTATTGGCAGCTCATTTCTCCTTAATGCAAAGCCTAGGTGGTTTTCTAGAGTGCTGGTATTAAGCTTGTGCACAGTAATTCAGTACACAGCAGGGTTAAGATCTGCATCACCACTAATATAACTGATTCACATGTTTTGTTTAAATTCTGGGAAAATACACCCCACACTAGCCTATGGTAAGTGTAGTATTTTCACAGTGGAGGCACCACGCTACTATTTTGATTTATTGCATTGATATGTTATCTCTAGGATTAATTAATATCCCTTGAATTATTGACAATCTTTAATGTTACGGCATTCGCCTACTCGTACACAGGAAGTTCAGCCAGCTCACCATTCCACCGCTGAGAATTCAGGATCCTGTTGCGCCTTTGTATTATTGTATTGTAACACTTTAGGAACTGGTAGCCTTAGGCTGTCGCTTAGGCCTATTTACTTGTGCTTGGCGTTGTCCGCCAGTGAGAAAGGGGTTACATATATTATATACTATATATTCTATATGCTTACAATACCCTAAACATTCATTATAATGAATACTAACAAGGGTATTATTCCACAGTATCTTGATGGACATTGGTCCACTGTATTTAAGGCTATTACAACAATATAGATAATTATTTAGGTGTGCAGCTTTAGCTGCACAACTCCTATTATTTATCACACTATGTAGGTGCCATTAAGACTTAAAAATAATGCAAATGTGTTGCATTATGAATATAAATTATGAATTTGTAATATTCATGAATGTTTATTTTATATTTCTCTATTTTATATTTGAGATATTAATCTAATTTGAATCTTATAATCTATTTCTGAATTCATTTGTATTAATATTACTTCTAATGCATTCATATTGCATGAAATTACTTCCAGGCCGAAAGTGCAACCGAAAGTTTATATATGGCGAATAGTAAATGGCCCAGCGGGGAGCAATGGTTTCCAATGGCAGTAAGCCGGGCAGTCATATGGTAGGAAAGACAACAGGATTGGTGTGATGTATATATGTATTATCTTGGATTGCATTGGGCAATTAATATGTTTATTCTAATTTGACTGGACCGTCTGGAAGGAACAGTTTGGGAACTGTTTGTTGAAACCTCTCTGCCTGTATTGGCGATGTTGAGACTTTTCAGACTCAGTACATCAAGTTGAAAACTAAGTGACCACACTGAATACATTTCCTTTGTTTTGGAAATTGATCCAGCGGACACCAATCACAGATCAGCGCTACCCTCTGGGAGGTCGTGAGTAAAATTAACTTTAATACTACCGCATTAAAGACATGGTTAATTAAAGATTAAAGACTTAAAATGGATGACAATGAAACACAGTCTAATGCTGAAATTGCTGAACAAAATCTAACAGCATTGATAGGATCTCCTAGAGGAAAATTACGTTTTTACCAGAGCATTTACCAGAAAAATAAATGAAACAAAATTGCTAATGGATGAAGATGCTGGAAACGTCAGCATCTTCATTAAATAAATCATTCCAAAAATTACTTTCTATATTAAGGAAGGAAGGTCAAACTGAATGGGACAAGTCAAAGGTAATGCGTCTAAATGAATTTGAGGATGAAATTAATTAATGGATGCAGATTAAAAAAAGAAAAGCCGAACATCAAACTTGCTGCTCTGTTAGCACGTGTGACCACATTAAAGGCCAAACACAACATGGAACTAGTAAAATCTCAATTGCTGCTGACTTTAAAGCCCGAAAGAGCTGGATTTGGAGATTGCTGAATCCAGAGCCAAAGTTAAAGTACTGGAGGTATATGAGACACCATGCATAATTTCGACAACAACACAAGCTCCCACACAAAATTACTTTGATGAAATTCTCATTCAACACAATGGGGTTCATCAACAAGGCCCGGGAACCCCACTGACATGGACTCTTAACCCCCCCTCCCAACCCATAGACACTACACCTATTCCTCGACTATTATACCCGACCATTACACATATTATGTATACTGTGAACTTTGCACATCCCCATATTGTCCATATTGTACATATTTGTTATAGTTACATATTTCTTATTGTAATATTTCATATATCTTCTTTTATGTTCTTGATAGTACCTGTTTATTGTATGTACCATTCACACCAAGGCAAATTCCTTGTAAGTGAAAACTTATCTTGCAATAAATCTAATTCTGATTCAGATTCTGAAAAACGTTCATCACTTCCAATTCCAGAAATCACAGTATTTAAAGGTAACCCACTTGAGTATGTCCCATTTATTGAAGACAAAACTGATAATGATCGTGACAAGCTAAACTTTTTGGAACAGTATACTGCTGGCCTACCCAAGGATCTAGTTCAAAGCTGCCAACACATGGACATAGTGACAGGATTTAAAGAGGCTAAGAGACTCTTAACGTTGAACTTTGGCCATGAAGTAAAACTCACTGCAGCCTATGTCGAAAAGGCACTGAACTGGAAAGTAATTAAATAAAAAACCTACTGTAATGCAATGCTCAGTCTTGGACACATGGAGGAGCTAAACTCTACCACCAATATGAGAATCATTCTATCAAAAATCTCAGTAAAACTCCAGGACAAATGGAGGGCCACTGCATGTGCCATCTTGGACAAAACCAAACGGGAACCAAAATTCAGTGACTTAGTGGATTTCACTGAAAAGAATCACTTTCATAACAAGAAACCCTCAATGCAGATTCAAACCCAAACCAACCACTAGGGGAAGTTTTGTCGCCACAATTCAACTGTCTGATCCTGGATCATAGGACAATTCAGTTCAGCAGAACACCGAACCAATCCACTCACCTGCTATGCAAAGGACACCAAGAGATGCATCAGCTGCCAAACCTGCAGATTGAAACCTCCAAATCTCCTACATACAGAACGTAAGAGAACGGATGGAAAAGCAGAGAAATCCCAAGACGAAACTACAATAAGCAGTGGACTTGTTTCACATAGCAAGCTAACTTGGGCCAGAAATAAGGACTGTATGCTTGCCATCATACTTGTGAAAGTCAAAGTTGGCACTAGGCATTCAATGGAACATTGAAAGTGATACTTTCACATTCCAACTGACCATTAATAACAAACCAAATACCAGGAGTGGAATACTTTCCACAGTCAGCTCCGTATGTGATCCTCGTGGTTTTCTTGCTCCATTCATCGTAACTTTGAAGCAAAACCTACAAAACCTATGCAAGACTAAGTACTCATGGCATGGATGACATCACACCAGATCCCACTATCCAAAGAAGAACTGTTTGAATGAACTCTACTGCTTATCAGATTTTAGTATTGAGTATTGGGTTTCAGACATTGATTGATGTCTGAAACCCAAGGACGTGGAAATCCAACATGCTCAACTCCAGTACTTCAGTGATGCTAGTGAAGCCAGGTATGGTGTAGCTACTACCTGTGACTCGCCAATAGCAAGGGTGCCATTCATGCTCGGTTTGTAATGGGCAAGGCAAGGGTCACCCCTCTAAAACAAATCATCATTCCCAGACAAGAGCTCACGGCTGCTGTATTGGCAGTACATGTAGACCGGATGCTAAAAATAGAGCTCCAGATCCCATTGATGGAATCAGTCTTCTGGACTGATGGCAATCCTGAAGTACATAGCCAACGAGACAAGAAGGTTTCATACTGTAGCGACCCTGCAGGAGTAATAGGAGGGGATGATGGGGAGTTCATGGGGGGAAGGAGTTGCCCCTAGTTCAGCTGGATAGGCCAGTTTGGGATTGGTGGAGGGGTCAGAGAGGGAAATGAGAAGGGGAGAGAAGAGGACAGGCGGTTCGGGAAAAAGCCTGGGAAGAGACGCTGCTACACCCCATAGTTAGCTACCTAGCCAGTGTTCAGCTATCAGCATTTGTTGTTTTGAGCACTCCTCCAACCCTGTTATTAGCCTGTACAAAAGGGCAATAAAACCCGGTTCTCCGGTTAAACGTCATTCTGCTGGCTAGCCCTCACACTGTTGGGCCGCAAAAGCCACAATACCTTCAGGGGTAATCGGGTCTACCATCAGGGAACTTTCCAAACCTGAACAATGGAAATACGTGGATTTGAAACAAAATCCCGCCGACGACGCATCTTGTGGATTGATAGCCGAAATATTCTTATTGCCCAACAGATGGATCAATGGACCAGAGTATCTATCAAAATCTGAATCATAACGGCCGAAACATCCACAACAAAACACCAGACTATCTGCTAATGACCTAGAAGTAAAGCAAACCATCACAGTCAGGGTCCGCCCTTTATTACGACAGCCCGTTATTACGACAACCCTCCATTACGACATCCCGTCATTACGACATGCCTCTATTTAGACATGCCCCTAATCCGATCTTTTTTGGTACCGCTATTACGACAATTTGGTACCGCTATTACGACAATTAGGCCTACTACAATTTGGTACCGCTATTACGACAATTAGGCCTACTTTTCATAGAAAGTGCAATAGAATAATAATAATAGTTATTAATATGACAATTAGGCCTACTTTTCATAGAAAGTGCAATAGAATAATATTAATAGTTATTAATATAGAATAAATGTAGGCCTACCTCTATCATCCCGCCCGCATCCGATCTTTTTTGGTACCGCTATTACGACAATTAGGCCTACTTTTCATAGAAAGTGCAATAGAATAATAATAATAGTTATTAATATAGAATAAATGTAGGCCTACCTCTATCATCCCGCCCGCACCCGCAATGAGCTTCCATTTGCATCGCGAGTGCAGACCTCTACTCCAAACAATGTTTTTCACAATAATTGATATCGGCACACATTTCAGTCAAAAACTAGGTGATTTTGAACCGGCCATGTGAATAAATGTTAGGCCTACACATTATGTAAAAGACAGGGAGCTCTCCTCATTTTTATTCAGCTCTCAGGGGGAAAAGGTTGAAACTCCATGCATCAAACAAACTCTGTGCGTGCAGGCCAGCAGTCTACTTAAAAATATATAAGAAGAAGCACGAATAAAGCTCTAGGACCTGAAATTTGGACTTGTTCGTTAGAAATCAATTTAATTAGAATTATGGACTGCCTTTGAATGAAGTTTAATCAGACTTTAAGTTGATTGAACAAAGTTTCAAGGTGTAGGCCTACCTTTTTTGCGCTGTGGAAGCCTAATTTAAGAACGGCGAAATAATATTTTTTGAAAAGGATACTCTGATTTTGTTATGAAGATTGTTGCTTTTGGATTTGATATGGATAGGCTAGTCCTATATATTACCAACTAGGGGCAGCCTCGAAGTTGGATGATTGGCTCTTTTTAGAAATTGTTTTCCCATGTATTTGTCACACCCATGCATAAGCTGCGTGTATGCTAAGTCCAGAACATATGGGTATAATCACATTAATTAATTAATTTAAAGTACAATGATAATGACAAATATTAATGGCCTCATGTCGGAATGGCAGGACGTTTGAAAAAAAGTAAAGTGCCGCTACTCAGACAATGGGGGAAAAAAATTGTCGCAGTAGTGGGACGCTTGGAAAATAATATTAATGCCGCCACTCCGACCACTAGACGTCAATGTCTAAGTAGCGGCATGTCGGAATAGCGGCATGTAACCATCACAGTCAATAGCATTATTATAGCAAACGATCCCATTACCACTTTTACCATTTCTCAGAGTGAGTCTAAAATAGGCTGTAGCATGGATTCTGAAGGTAAAGGAGAAACTCAGATTTCTATGCAATAGAAGGAAAGAAGAGTGTGACAGAGCTTTAGGAAACCAAATAGGGCAACAATTGGGACAAAAGTTAGTCTTCAATTCCTCAAAATGTCTTTGTTGAAGACATGCAGCATGCTGAGAAGAGCATAATCATTCTCGCAGCATTTCACAGAATAACTCTCTGCATTGAAAAAGGGGAACTATGTAAAATAAAAAGTTATTTGCAAAGATTGGATCCAGTGATGAATAATAGCATTCTCTGAGGCCAACTCAGTAGGACGGCTATACCAATGGAAAGCAAATACCCCACCAGGGCCGGCCCAAGTCTTTTGGGGGCCCTAAACAGAATTTGATTCAAACTTTTGGGGCCCCCCTCCCACCACCGCGGAGTCACCAGAAAATTGTGAAGGTGTCTATGCACTAGGTGTCTATGCGCATGACTCAAACGCTGACACCAGAGACACAGCAGTTGTAGGCAGGTATATTGATCAAAAATATTTAGGTTTTTTTTTGTGTACATACTTTGACATTGAAATGAATATGATGTTTTTGATTGGCAAAAAAATAAAAAAATAAAATAAAAAAAGGTTCAACACACGATTGGGGGCCGCCTGGTGGCCAGGGGGCCCCAAGCAGCCGCTTAGTTCGCTTATGCCTCGGGCCAGCCCTGCACCCCACCATTCTACCAAAGAACAAACTCATCTCCAAACTGGTTCTGACTGATATTCATAAGAGACTTGGACATGCCGGCAGAAACCACATGACATCAAGGCTTCGCCACCGCTACTGGATACCAGGTGCCAATTCCCTCGCCAGAAACTTTATCAGTACCTGCACCATCTGTTGATGCTAACGTGCCTCTACTGGACAGCAAAAGATCGCTGATCTTCCTCTGGACAGAGTGTCGCCTGATAACCTCCATTTGCATCCATTGGTGTAGATAACTTTGGGCGATGCGAGCCCGCAGTAACTAAAGAAGATTCTCAAAAACCAAGGTGCAGTTTCCAGGTCTACGGTGTCCTTTGTTTCAAAAAGACCACGGAGTCAAGACTTAAAGCTCAATTCTTTATTCACGGGTTCATGTAGTATACCCCATTCACCAGCACAGTCTTTAGGGGTAGCTGCATTGAACACTCAACTCAACCAAGCTGAACTCCACTGAACTAACTCAACTTCTCACATACAATAGTATTACAAAACACATGGCAAGGGCGGGGCTCCCCTCTCATCATTACCTGTAAAAACACCTTCTGTAGGCTATACAATAGGGGTGTGATAAAATATCGTGCCACAAAATATCACGAAATGAAAACATGATGATATGCATCATGGAGCTTAAAAAATGCATCACGAAATGAACATGACATTTACTTCACATTAATCTCTATAAACAGGTATCTGCATATGAATGCAGAATCTGTAGTCAAAGGGACAATATTTTGGTATCGGATGCGTTCTGATTTCTGCTCTATCATCAATTCACTGTTAATTTAACTATTATTTCATACCTCAGCCATACTTTGTGGTAAACATTGTCCTCCTAGTACATTTTTTCCCTCAGGAATAAACGTAAAGTAATCTTGTTCAATTATACATTGTCTTCATTTAAACTTAATTTTTAATATCGTGAGTATATCGTATCGTGAAACCAATATCGTATATTGTATCATGCGTTTAGCGTATCGTCACACCTCTACTATACAACACAAAAATCTGCATCCCCCATATTTCCTATTGGGTTACCATAATTTGAACAAGCCCATCACCTTAATTGCTTCTTCAGGAACAGTTGGGGGTTAGAGACAGAGGTCTGGCAGGGAGGGGGGTAAGAACAGAATGAAGGTGAAATCACATTCATTTGCAGGAATTAGTAAAAAGGCGCACAAACCAGTTTGTCTGTGGAGGATCTGCTCTCTGATTGGTACATAACAAGGAAGCCATTTAATGCAAAGCCCAAAACCTTTATTGTTTCCTGATCAACTCCTCAGGAACAAAGGCGGGTTAGAGACAGAGGTCTGGCAGGGAGGGCGATGAGAACAGAATGAAGGTGAAACCATATTCACTTGCAGGAATTAGTAATAGTTTGTGGAGGATCTGTGGTTCAACCAATACATGAAAGAGAGGCTATTTAATGCTACTCTCAAAACCTCAATTGCTTCCAGAGAGGACACAACACAATAGTATATACTTTGAGTGGGGCCTAGTTTTAAGGCATATATTTAAGTATACTAATAAATACATTCTTCTTCATAACATCAAAAGGTACAGTGTTATCTTCACATGTATGGCGACCCAAACTATTCACTTGGAGATGGCATATTCACTGGACACCAGCTCCTGTATACGTAAATGCCATACGATGGTTCATCTGCTGAAGGGTCAGGTCACTGACATGAGATCAGACAATGGCAAAAAACTAGTCGAAGCTGAAAAGGAGTTGCGAGATGCATTGAAGGAAATCAATCATAGCCAGATTGAACCCACCTGCTACAGGATGGTATCAGATGGGAGTTTCAATCCCCCCAAAGGTGCTCACCATGGCGGAGATTGGGAAAGAATGGTGAGGTATTTGCATTCCATTGGCATAGCCGTCCTACTGAGTCAGCCTCCAACTCGGAAGATGCCATTATTCAATCTTTGCAGAGAACTTGTCAAGCTGGAACTCATGCAGGTGCTCATGCTGCGTTCCAGGCAACCCGTAACTCGTGATTTCACGACTTCATACTCACGACTCACGACTTGTTAGCGTTCCAGGCAAGTCACGACTAACAAAGTCGTGACTTACAAACAAACAAACCTGCGGCTCTGTTTTGATGGTGTCCGCGCCATCAAAACAGATCTGTTCGCACAGGTGCAATGACTTTTATGGAAACCTCACTTCACTTACACGAGCAGAGCTTGGATTGCTGGTGCAAAGACGTTATGTGCGCGAGATAACAAAAAATAAACCGTTAAAAAACCGTTAAACTAAACTGACAAATCGACATGGCCGACCGTGCAGCATTTGTGTGTTTGTGCGAAACCTTTTATCGCCAAAGGAGCCGGGTCCTTGCCCAGCTGAACGAAGAGGAAGAGGAGGAGCTGCGCGTAAGGTAATGAATGTTTGATGCCTCTCCCTTTAAGAAAGGGCGTACCCCATAGGTGTTTGTCAGCAGTTCGTTTGTTGTGCTAACGTTAGTAGCTGCTAGCGAGTCCTGAATGATGTCAGCAGCTGAAAGCTAGCTATCTTAACAGTCATCTTACTGGAATCATGAAGATAAGTGTACTTTTCCTTGTTAGGATGACGATAACAAACTATCTGATATTCAAAACATGAACTGGTCGCTATAGACTAGACCTGGCAGCATTACGCTGCTAGGTTAATGCTACGTTGTCACTAGGAAGCTCAGAGGCTTTACAATTCATCATAATACCTTGCTAGCCTATAATAAACAGTAAACGTCAGTGAGACCAGGCCAGAAAGTCAACTGAATGTATCTGACCAACTTGTGAGCGAGAATGTGAACAGTAGAAGTTTGCACTTGCAGCCTATGGTCTGCTTCAACTGTTACAGTGTACAACTTTGTTGGCTAGACTCTCTCCCTCTGTGTAGGGAGAGAGTCTAGCCAATCATTTCATCCCACAGTGAGGTGAATGGGCTAGCTCCTAAAAGATTAATCACGTCATGAATTTAGCTATTCTTCACCAAGCCTGTTTCGTCTTTCTTTGCAGAAATGTAATTGTTCAATCAAGTTTACCAAGAATTATATTGAAGACTGGTGTGGAGTGGGACCGTCTTTTTGATATGGACGAACGGACCTTCTACCGCCATCTCCGTGTAAATCATGCACAATTTGATTATATAACAGAGGTCCTGAGACAGCAAGGTCTGGACAGGGAGCAGGAAGACAATGAGATTCCCCTCAAGCAAAAAGTAGGCCTATGCTCCGTTAAGCATTCTGACATCTTGTTCCAATGGCCATACCAAAATTAAATACACAAACTATGTTTCTCCCTTTACAGGTCTCTCTTTTCCTCTGGTACCTAGCCAACCAAAACAGCTTTCGAGAGCTCTCGGACAAATTTGATGTGTCCCAGTCATCAGCACACAGGTAGCAGGACTAGATGTGGCTCCTTTTCTAAAACATTCCATGATAACAGTCTATGTTGGCTTGTTATGGTCAAAATGTTGTATTGTATCGTATTGTATTTTACCAGAGGTGGAAAGTAACTAACATTTACCATTTACTCAAGTAAATGTATTGAGTAGATTTTTTATTTTTTATTTTACAGATGTGTGGTTGAAGTACTACAAACGTTGTACACAATGGTGCCAACATTCATTAACTGGTTCACTGAATGCGAGAAATTATCAGTGTCGGCTGCGTTCAGGGCGATGTGTGGCATTGAGAACATCATAGGTATATTATTATTGCTTTTACTCATCTCCAGGGGATTGGAAAATGTAACTTTCACAACCGTAAGGTCAATAACATTGTGCATTGTGCGTTATAGGGGCCATAGACGGATGCCACATTAAGTTGCAGCGGCCACCCGTCAGAGGAGGGGACTACCTAAATCGAAAGGGGTACTACTCCATTGTCCTCCAGGGGATTGTGGATTCCAGAGGGAAATTCAGAGATATTTTTGTGGGAGCACCTGGTAAGTGCTATTGAATCCCATGACTGCCATGCAACAATAGCACATTCCTTCTAGACTTGGCACAGACAGCAATAAATCACATCTGACTTTGATTCAGGCAGGGTTCATGACTCCAGGATCCTCAGGAAGTCCACTTTCTTTGAGAGGTCGGCAGAAAAAATGGGAGGGTGAGTATTGCTGTCTGAATTACCGTACTGTTGCTATTGTTATACAAGTATGTAATTTGCACTATTCCAGTACATTTCCCACCCTGGTATGAATAAAATCTATCCTCTTATCTTAAGGTACATGCTGCTAGGTGACAGCGCCTACATTAGTCGGGAGTACGCGTTCATTACCACGCCAAAGCGGGACAACGGTGCCCTAACCATCCAAGATCAGAGGCAAAACACAGATTAGCAGAGGACGTGTTGTGGTGGAGCAAGCGTTTGGCAGGTAATACTATGACACGGCTTATGACTAAACTCACAGATCTCAGAACGCACTCTCTAATCGTAAAGTCACTGACCTTGTACTCCTCTATGTAATCTTTTTTTTGACAGGCTCAAATGCAAGTGGAGGAGGTTGAGAGACCTACAAAACACCAGGCTGGATGTGGTGGTCATGCTGATCATGTCAGCATGCATGCTCCACAACCTCTATGCCGGACCCGTTGATATTTGTGAGGACCATCCCGCTGGTTGCCCTCGTCATGAGGATGAGAACATATAGAACCAAAGTTAAATAAATTCAATATTTGTTCCCCCATTTCCAATGTGCGTTGTACTTTTCTTACACAAAAAAGACAACAACCACAAATGTAAAGATATAAAATTAGATTTAATAGAAGGAAAGAACACAGAAATAAACAACAAATAAATAAACAAAATTGAGAAATGAGAGCTCAACGGGTCCCCTTTTGGGTAGCCAATTAAAACAAATTAATAACTAATAACTTTTTGGTATTTTATTTTTCAATATTAATTTTTTCATTTATTTTGTCAAATATTCCCTCATCAAATTTTCAAATAAGACCCGTTGAGCTCTCATTTCCTCCAACAACTCCTGGTGTCTCCTCTCTCTTGCTCTGTCAGAGTTTTCTATGGCTAAAGCCACTGCATCAGGGCCCCCCCTTGCCCCCCTCGGTCTTCTTGCCAGAGGTGTGGTGTGGTGGTCCACTGGGTCTGAGTGCTCTTCGCCCCTTCCCCCGAGCACCTCTGGCCTACGGACCACTATGCCATCATTATCCCCTGTGATGGGGAAGACAATATCATGTTGCCCTCCTAACAATGAATCCATTTCGTTAAAAAATTTAAATCGCATGGCCCCTCTCCCTGTACTACTGTTGTTCTTTGTTCGTTGTTCTGCCTTATAGCCATCTACCACTGTTTGCCACTTACGTGCAACCCTCCCTGGACAAAATGTTAAATTAAATTTTTCACTGAGTTTTCCCGCCACCTCCTCCCACAATCTTTTTTTTGCCCCCTTTCCTCTTTTTATTCTATTATTTAGTTCAGCCAGGCTCTGCGGGAGCTCAGCCCCATCTGACTCTAGGTGCTCCCTGTGAGAAGAAAGACATTGAAACAATTAGAAAGTGTATTAAGTAGTTGATAAGATCAGATACCAAAAACAAAACTAAAATAACAATAGACCTTTCAGATGGAAACTTCTCTGTATAATCTTATCTATTATCTTATATCTATTACATGCCTCATAAGCTCAATTAAGAACTTTGTGTGCTCAATTGAAAACACTGTCTCCTCTCCTGGACTGCTGGTGCCTGACACACTTGCCTCAGACACAACTGCTTCACTCTCCTCAGACACATGTTGTGCCTCCAAGTTCATTCCTTAATCAAAAACGAAATGTAATTGTCTATGTCAAGAACATCATGCATATTCGTCCCAAGTTTTATTAATTGACTACTTATTGCACTACGATTTCCAATATGTTATGGTCAATATGTGGTGATTTACTGCAACCCTGTGGTTTCTTTTAAAATAGAAATGCATGTCTAGAAGTAAAGCTAAGAAAATAAACGTTGGCATTGAACTTTCATTGCATAGCCTGTTAGCCGTCTGTGTAGTCGGGCAAACGGGTGCGCACAGAACGGTGTCAAACTAAAGCTAAATGTTGGAACATTGCTCTGGCCTGTGCCTGTGTCAAGATCTACCAAGCCAAGCTCTTCTCACCACATATTAACCATAACATATTGGAAATCGTAGTGCAATAAGTAGTCAACTAATAAAGCCCTTCTCGCGCTAGTTGTTTCAATAGAGCGTAACAGTGACCGCCCCCTTTTTAACAGCTCCGGTTCCGGAAGTAAATTTCCCATGCATTTATCACGTCCACTTTTCGTAAAATCCTTATAAAAAGAGTATTAAGCCTTTAACCACGCCAATCGTTCGTTATGGTAGTCGTGAACATATTATGTTTGATTCGGGATGAGTAGTTCCTCACTCGGTCAACAAAATGTACACAGTCTTGTACCTTTGCCTTTTCTTCCATTTTCCAAATTCTTTATAAGGATTCTACGAAAAGTGGACGAGATAAATGCATGGGAAATTTACTTCCGGAACCGGAGCTGTTAAAAAGGGGGGCGGTCACTGTTACGCTCTATAACTGTCATTTAAACCTCACTTAACTTGCGCGAGCAGAAAAAGAAAGACAGAGCAGCTATCTTTATTAGACATCACAGGCAGTTGATAATCATTCTGTCCTATTCAATATTGTTACTATAAACAAAGGATTGCTTTGATAATTACTTGTTTTCACCCAATGTAGTTTAACAAAACTTACCAGGTGTGAAGTGAACCCTCACGGTATGTGCTTGGTCCAAATAATACAAACCCTGGGGAGACTGGTAGAGAGCTGTCATGAGGGGCTGGGTTCTCTCCACATCAAAGTACCCACTCATGTCTTCCGCCAGATAGACTGTGATTGAGTGAAAGTCGGTTTTGTTAAGTCCATGTTATGTACAGCAGATTTGTGTGTCTGATGAATATTTGACACACTGTCAAAGTTGTCTAGCTAAACATTATGCCATTGGCAGGGTTGACGTTAGACGTTAGCCTAGCTAGATACCTAACTTTAACGTTAGTTGACGATTGATAGCTGATAGCGATTGTATAAACATACACTTTAGTACTCCACACTCGTATGTGTTTTGTTTTGATTACAATGTGCAGAATTACGTTACGTTGCCTATTCATGTCTATCTATGTATATTTTCTCACCGTTGGTCACCGGTGTCTGCGGAGCATCAGGGGAAGCCATTGTTGTTTATGTTCGTGACGTCAAAAAACGAACTGGGAGTACATCGATCAGTTCACGGGTCGTGAGTTACGAGTTTGACTGCCGTTCCAGAGCACTTTCACGGGTAGGAGGTCGTGAATTCACGAGTTACGAGTTGCCTGGAACGCACCATCACCATGGCGGAGTTTAGGAAAAAATGGTAGGATTGGTTCTCAGTTCTCAAAAAGGTTCTCAGTTCCATCCCGAAGGAACAACAACTTGATGATGAGGGCCTCCAAACAGCATTCTGCGAGGTCTAAGCAATTCTCAACGGTCACCCAATAACATCAGTATCAATGGATCCGAATGACCTCGAACCCCTCACACACAACCACCTGTTTCCTCTGAAAGGCAAGCCAATCATGCCCCCCGGACTTTTTTCAAAGGATGACATCTACTCTAGAGCCCCTTTCCCACTGCCAAAAAAAACACTAACATCTGGCTTTAGTCTGCAAAAAGGGTAGACTCGGCATTCATTCCCGGGACAAATTACACTGCAGTAGCCACGGGAATTTATCGTCTTTAGCTCCGACCGGCTGCAGATTGTGACATCGAATGTGACACACCAGAAAAACCCCTACTCTTCTACTGGCAATGGGAAAGGGGTCAATCGCCTATTTTGAGCGGGTATGCCCGTGTTTAAAAAACCTGCGTATACGCACTTTTATTGGTGTAAAAAGGGCATAGGAGAAGATGGAAACAAGTTCAATATTTATCAAATTTATTTTGGAAACAGTGGATCAGAGAACACTTATTATTTTTAATATTATTATTATTCTTTCCAAACTTTCCCAAACTACTCAACTCCTCCTTCATACAATATGCTAGAACAATAATCCTTATAATTCAAACTTTTATGGAATGACTCAAAACTTTTATACTATTTATACTTAAATATTTCAACTTTCCTCCCACATACACTCACATGGGATTTTCTTTGTGTTCTAGAATTGTTAGTGCACAAAATATAAACGATAAAAGTCACTTCTCCCAAAATATTTAGACCCCATAGACATATTATGCATCAAATGTTGAGCTCCTCGCAGTGATTGCTCATCTCAATTTTCTAATTAATGGTGTTTATACTTTTTACAAGAGATAACTTTAAATGTTCTCCACATACACATGCATTGAAATCTAAAAATCAGTTCAGAACTAAAAAGGTGTTCACTCACTAGACTATTAATATTCTTCCCACTCAACTCCCCTTCATAGTGTATACTACAGGCTCGGACTGGTAATCTGTACAACCGGGCAAATGCCCGGTGGGCCGGTCCACATGTGGGCCGGTGGCCTCGGAAATTTTTTTAAATTTTTTTTTTTGTTGAAAAACCCCGTCAACAATCGCGCAGCACCCCCCCCGTCAACAATCGCGGAGCACCCCCCCCCGTCAACAATCGCGCAGCACCCCCCCCCCCCCCCCCCCCCCCCCTCAACAATCGCGCAACTCCAAGGCCGGTCCAGGACAAAATTGACAGGGCCGATTTTTGTTCCCAGTCCGCCCCTGGTATACTAATACAATATGTAACCCAGGTGTAAAACTTGGTTAACTAAACCATAAGTTTAACCTTAAAAGGAAATAGTATAAGTAGTTTTATTAGTTGTTCCATGTGTTAAAATATCTTTTATATAATATAATATATATTATAATATATAAATATCGTTTTCTGAGTTGCACTTGAAAGCAACATGTTCCAACTGCACTTGAAGGCAGCACTCAGGTTCACCGCATCTAACCAAACGAAAGGCAGGTAGCCTTTTAGCAGCCAATTAGCATGCATGTCCCGCCTATAGTGAAGGAAGCAAGTCTGTACGTAGTACTTTCTACTTCCTTTTGACTCCGACAGCGAGAAGGCAGCAATCCGCTCAACAAAAGCGGTAAGATATTGACTGTAGTAAAACTACCGCAAATCATTTAAGTTGATGTTAGCCGTTAGCTCCAACTAGTTTCTTTGTTACAGTTTAGCACCGCGCTCAAGTGGTTACACTGGCGAACCGTGTGGGTTCTTATGAGAGCTGAGAGTCCCCGACGGCGCTCAGCACTGGAACGAAGTGCATCGGTGAGAGCGATATTTTCGGTGTTTTCTGATGACTGTTAGCTGCTGCTACTCATAGGCTGAACGGGTTAGCTATACGGAGATATACGGTGGTGAACTGTTGCATTAAGCTTGTTGCTCTGTGAACACTTGGCATCTTAAACTGTGCACTTAATATATTAAACTGCACATTTATTAGCTGATCAACATTGTGTACATAAACACAATGTACTACACGTACACGTACAAGGTACGTGTTGATCAGCCATTTGTGTCAATATGTGTGATTAAGGGGAATGAGTTTATTATTTTGTAATATAAATTGCAATGTGAAGGAATTTTCTTCTTTCAGTTATGTTAGGGGTTAATTTCATGATCCTTATTATAGAAACTCATATTGTGATGATGAATGAATGAATATATTTTGCTCATGAGTTAAATCACAATTTCTGATATGTTATTGTTTTGAATTATTACCCAATGATTCATGGAAAGACATTTGATTTCTAGATTTGAAATTATTGAGCTTTAGTGTAATGAAAGGCCAAAATGTTAAAGGTGACATTGTCATTATACTTTAGTGTTATTGTTGTACAACCGTTAGATTGTTTACTTAAAGGTCCTGTTTATCAAATTAAACAGGTCAGGTCTTTTGGAGACCCCTAGTCTCCATAGGAACGTCCAGTCTGTTGGAGAGGATCCAGAGCCCTGGACGGAGTGATTCAGGATCATTCTATGATTCATAGATGGCGAGCCTCCCAAAGATCCTAAGAAAGCTGGATTGACTCTTTGTTACAAACTACAATTGGTGGTAGGGCCAACCTGGTTGGCAGGATTGCTCCACACCCAGTGACTCTAATCACCCTATTAGAGGAACCTTTGAAAGGAACACAAACAAAATAGTACCGGTACTAAGAACTAAAAACAAGACTTTGTTTTAAAGGTGCCATTTTCTTTTCTTTGTTATTTTTCATATCAGTGTTTATATAAATGTTGTAAACTTGTGTTATACACTACTCACTAAAGAGTTTACTGTTGCAATTTGTTTCGTGGTTGGTGTTGTTCATTGTTCAGGTCTATGGTACATGAGCTCCTTCCGAACCTAGTCATTTAGTGTATCTACGATAAGTGGGTTACAAATAACTCAAACTTTACGTCCTACCTTACTATCCAAACTTCTATACATTGACGCAAAACATATTATTCATACTTTTTAAATGATTAAATGATTACTTTTAAACCAAGAACACCTAGCAACCACCAAGAACACTATAGCAACCACCTAGAACACCATAGAATCCACCTACAACACCCTAGCAGCCACCCAGAACACCATAGCAAACTGACAAGAACACCCTAGCAACCACTCAGAACACCATAGCAAACCAACTAGAACACCCTAGCAACCATCCAGAACACTAGCAACCTTGCAGAACACCCTGGCAACTGTTCAAAACACCCAAGAAGCAATATATAACATCCTAGCAACCACCATAAAACTACAACACTACTTCAAAGTTTTCGTATCACCAGATACGAAAACCTTTTCAGCAAGCTGCACACCACACAATTTCTTTTGAAATTGTCCTTTCTAGAGCCCGACCGATATGGGATTTTTAAGGCCGATACCGATACAAATATTTGATGATTTAAAAATCCGATATTCCGATATATATTTTTAAAAGAAATTCCAGAAACACGCAACAAAACATAAACAGATATCCCTAACATTAGTTATATGTAGTTATTTATGAGTCCTCACTAAAATAATAGGATAATGCAGTGAACACACTTCACTGATGGGTCACACCGCAAGCGACATGAGCAGCAGGGGGCGCTGTGGCCGCTGGCTGCCGTCGCCAGGGGGGCGGGGCTTCAAGCAGCACTGCAGACAGTTCGGTTGCTCCCATTGCAATATCAAGTTTGTAGTACAGCTATTCGGCAGGCTGGCGTGACAAGCATGTTCAAATAACAATTTACACGCTTCCCCTGTTTATTATTTAGTAATCAAAATAACAGAAATGGAGATAAAGCATTATAAAGTGCAAAACACACTGCCGCCACGGCGCATCTATGACACAAGTGCTGCCCCTAGCACCCATAGGAATATAGTCGTCTCCAGAGCAGAAGGAAAACTAAAGAAAAGAAAAAAGCGCCTTTTCGGCGGCACTTGATGCGCGGCGACGCTGTGAAATAGGACAGTGGCGTGAAGTGTAGCGGGTTGCTGCTTCGCACCGACGCCGCTCATTTGCATAAAGTTAAACTAATTTCAACTCTCCGCGTCGCTCTGGACGCTGGTGTCGCGTTGCTCGCTGCCGCCGCGGCGCCGGCCGCTCCTCGTCGGCAGCGCTCATTGAAAATGAAGGACTGCCGGCCGCTTTTGCTGCTCATGTCGCTCGCGGTCGTGGATAACTCGTTCGCTCTGCCTGACTCTGGCTGGATCAGCTGGTTGTAGGGTTTGTGGCGTTATAACATGGTTGAAGGGTTTCGTCCGTTTTTTAAAATATTCATTTATCGGCCATTATAAATGCCGATACCGATAGTTTGGAAAATGCCTAATATCGGCCCGCCGATATATCGGTCGGGCTCTAGTCCTTTCTCTAGTTCTATATGTTAACCATGAAACTCCAAACATTTGAAATGTTACTACAAAGGACAAACTCCACAGCACTTACTCCATTTACCAAGGCATCTTATTAGACATAAGTCCACTGTATTTGAGGCTATCGCAAAACATCTACTACTATATAGATTATTCTATATACTTATTTATACTTTACAATACAGAACACATCCCACAGTATCTTACCAGGGCGTCCTGGTAGACGTTGGTCCACTGCACCTGCTTGGCGATGCTTCCCGCTAGCACCATGGGGCGGCCAAGCACATCCAGGTACTCCTGGACAACCGTAAAACACCAGACAACAAAAAAAACAACAGTCAACAACAAATAATCAGTAGAATAGTGTTGTGCATCCACTGCCACAAAGACAACCTAGAGACAGTGGTGTGTGGGGGGGGGGGGGTGGTCAGCTGCTTTAGAGACACTAGACAAACCCACCTGGGTGTTAATCCTTATAGCACAGATGGACCGGATCTCGAAATAGTAACCTGGCAGGGGAATGGAAGGAAGAAGACATACAAGACAACAACAGAGAGGAGGTGGCAAAGTGTGGGGGGGGGGGAGGAGGAGGAGGAGGAGGAGGAGAAGAGAGAGAGAGAGAGAGAGAGAGACGCTATTGATTTAGGCACCAAAAGGGCTGATCAGTACAACACAATTTACTAGACGTTACAAGAGCTGTAAATTAGACACTTAATGATACCTAAACTGGAATACCATTTGCATTGTATATAGATCTTTATGTCTATTTTCCTAATTGATTTAAAGGTCCAGTGTGTAGAATTTCGTGGCATCTAGTGGAACGGACTTGGTAGAAATTGAGTATAATATTCATAAGTATGTTTAAATTAGTGTATAATGACCTGAAAATAATAATTGTTGTGTTTTTGTTCACTTAGACTGAGTCGTTTATATCCACATGGGGAGCGGGTCACCTTCCACAGAAAAGCCTTCGCCGTTACATATTGTTGTTGAGACCAAAATAGGTTAGTTCGCCAACGTTTAGTAACTGTAGAGTTCCCCTGCGTTAGATACGTTTTACAATAATGTCCGCCCGCCAGGGACGTCCCAACATCAAAACTGAAAATGACATTTATAGCAGCATAGCACTGTGGTGGTGTATTAAGATAATCTCAATAGAAGTTCATGTAGTTTGAAAGTGGTTTTTTTTAAGTTAAAGATATTGGATATTCAACAGATATTCATGCTCTGAATTAGCGATGTGACATGGTGAACTAAAGACGCAATCACTGGTATGAGACCTGTGTGTCTAGCGGTGTCTACCTGCCCAGGAGACGGGGCTTCCAAGTGCAACCATCAACAGCACTCCTCTCTATAGAGCCATCGTTTGGTCAATATTTCTACACAATAGGCAAATTACAAAGTACCCTGCCTAAACAATAGCCTAACTAAAGTGTAATTAAACCAGATACGTCTCACGTTACAAAATGTTCCTATTTTTATTATTATTATTATTATTATTATTATTATTATTATTATTAAAATCGCTGTGTAGAAATGTAACGCACATAGACTGTATACATTTCAGGTGACTTTCGATATGTGTACATTGGTGGAAACTGTACAGACTTAAATAAAAAAACAAAACGAGTACTTGTTGAGATTTGGACCGTGTATTAAATTACAGTTTTGGTATTTATTGCACCCCTAGCCCCTACTGGCACCTTACAGGCCAGTACAGGCCACCGTAGTTTGTTGGAAAGGGAGAGGTGAGAGGGGGGTATTCAGTTGGTTGTAATCTGCAACCTCACCACTAGATGTCACTACATTTTACACTGTACCTTTAAAATTTAGAATATTTTAAGATGCCGTTATTACCATTATGCAATAAATTACCATTCATATTTGAATGGTACTGCATAATGGTTTAAGTTCTGAGAGAAATGTCTCTTCATAAAAGTCTAAGTTCTATTATTATCATTCTAGAACTGCATGTGACTAATGCTGTGCATGTGTCAGGAAGTTCAACTCCCTGAACCATTTAATACCATTGTTTTGCTATCCAGTGTACATTATGGATTTGTATAGCACTTCAGAAAGAACAACGATAGCATTGTGAACCCCCCCCCCCCCACCTCTCCACACAACCATCATTTTGTCATTAAAGAACATCATGATGGGAATCCAATAGAAATTTCCACTTACCTTTATTGGTGCATGCAATCCACTGCAGGGGCGTTACATCATAGTTGTGTTGACCCACAGAGAAGGTAAATACTCTAACCTTAAAAGGCAGGAGATGAGACAATTTGACATTGATTATTAAAAACGAAAGCACAGCAAAATTATAATTATTTGAGGGTATTTATAACTGTGCTGAAGAAATCAAGTTTCCCAGGCTTGTGAAGAAACAAACTGTTTTGTTAGGCCAGTTGTACTGAACGAAGATATCCTGAGCTCTGTCCTCTCCTCCATCAGTAAATAGCATTATTATTTTATTGCAGTTTGCTCGAGGGACATTTGTCTTCTGAAAAAACATATAGTGTGACAGAGAGAAAGAGTGAAAGAAAGGAAGAACAAAAGTGGAATCAGTGGAACGCAGGGTAGTCTAACTGTGTCCATGACATTTTGGTGACATTTGATCTAGTCAATAAATAGACAGCGTTCCCCGGTATAAACATACTGCGGAAACAGGAACTGCCATGCAGTTTCTGAAAACACTACTCACAAAAAACAAATACAGCTTCAATTTGGTTAGCAATGTTTAGCTTTTAATAACTCACATTTAACAGCTGATTGAAGGCAAAATGAAAGCCTGACTTGTAGTCAGTTGTGCCTTTAGCTTGCATTTGCTGCACTGCATCTTTGAAGATGTTCTTGTTGCGTATGTTGGCCTGGACAAGATGTTTGAAGCAGGGGACCACAGCCTCTGCCTTCTCATTGAACTAAGAGAAAAACAGCTTAAACAACGTGTCTGCTGCTCTGAGAGATAAAGACAAGGTGCAGTGGAGTGGAAAACAGCGATGGACAAATCAGTGGGATTGGTCAATAATTAGTGCAGTGGATACAGACCCTGGCCACGTTGACGTAGTCATCGTCCGACAGAGTGTCCAACATCTCCATCACAGATGCCTTGATTAGCTTCAGAGTCAGTCCGCTGACACTGCCGCTCCTGTAAATAAAGCCAGCATAGAGAACAATGGTAGTATGTGGGGTATAGATTTAATAATTTGTTGAATTTGCTTTTGTTCAGACTAGTTATTTTATGTTATTGTGTATCGCTGTGATGTGAAAACTGCGCCATACATGAATATTTCTCATTTGGCTTTATTTGGTCTCTTTGATTTAAAAAACAAATAACTGCAGAAACATCTTCTGACTAAATGGCCAAGTGGTGAAGAATGTAGAGAAAATCACTGTTGAGACACTATTGGGCAAATCATTTTCACTGACACTATTGTTGTTGTGGATTATCAAATTACATGATTGACAACATGATGATTCATGTAGGGCAGGGAAGTGTCTGCGCAGGTGTGAATTCTCAGTATCAACAATAAGCGATGAATTGGAACTTTGCTATATTGAGTGGCTCTTTAAAACTGGTGATTGCTAATATGTGCATTGTTGAACGATGTGAACAGATATGAATCTGTTCACATTTGTCATTATTTATGGTATTTAACTCACACATCCACAAGAATAACCATATCTTTCGGTGACGATGCACCCTGAATGTACCTGTAAAACAGGAAAACAATGTAAGGTTGAGGTACGAACACAACCTCTGACTCAACTGTACAAGCATTCAAACACAAACACAAAAACCAGCAAAGCGGGGTGCAGTACCAGGGCCGGCGCCTGACATCGTAGAGGTCTATTTTATCAGGAGCTCTCCAAGGTGTGGCTGCAAAGACCAAAACAACATTTAAAACCCAGCCCCAAGTACATGTAGATTGGGATTGTAAGGCTCTTACCGGGATAGTAGCGAGTGACCCCTGTAGCGCTCCCAAATGCCTGCCACAGCAGGGAGGGGTCCTCCCTGCTGTTTTCCATAAACACTTTCTCCAGAGCCTGCGTCCAGTTCAGCTCATTCAGAATGACAGGGGCTGTAAACGTAGGAGTCAAGACAAGCCATAGAGGGATTGGTTGTGATCCACTTCTAACACATCAATCATCATATGGTATAAAGAGCAGAAAGAAGAAAGAGAGCCTGCAGGTAAGCAACATGCCTCCTTTATAGATGTCTGTAGGGATCTGAACTGCAGTGTGGGAATAGTTGACGTTGTTTTTGAAGTTTGGATCGTAGACAAACTCCAACTTAATATGGGATGGATTTTCCATATCCCCATCGCCATCTATCGAGTACTACAAAGACAAATGAAAGCATGTGCATCAAGTTAGTCTGCTTGTTCCACAGAACAATACAATCATACATAATACATAATTAAAATGTCACTAAATTAAGACCGCTGCAGTAGAAAAAAACTGCAACTGAATCTCATCTCAATCTCATAATTTGTATCCTACTCACGTAGTCCAGCTCTGCCTTTGAATCATAATAAGCCATATCTAACTCCTGTACAACAGAAACATACAGAGAGGAGGATCAAAGAAATATCACCAATCCTTGAACCAGCATGAAAGTCCTCTTTCAGGCCCAGGATATTAAGTGTTGCTCTTGTTGAGCTGAAAATAGTTTCACATTTTCATTCATCCTATATGGATGGTTTAAAGATTTTTTTTTTTTCATGAATAACTGATTAATGACTGAATCTGGTACTCTGTACTGAATTCTAATCAAACAGTTCAAACTTGGATCAGACCTGGATCATTGCTGTGAAGTGTGAGTGCGTGTGTAAAAGCACATAACCTAAAAGTCTATCACTTTAACTATTCATCTCCACAGTATACGGAGATGAAACGTTGGCTTTCAGCTGTGATGCGCATGAAGAGTTAAAACAGGATTGATGATGGCGATGGTGAACTGCCCCTCAGAAACGAGATGAGGTGGAGTGGAAGGAGGGGTTCAGAGGGCCCCGAGGTGCGGGCCACCTCACTGAGCTAATGAAGCAGACCAAGTGGAAAAGTGGAATGAGCGTGGATCTCTCTACGAACGCCCCTAGCTGGACATTAGCTAGAGGCTGTCGTAGAGGGATCCACGACAGCCCCTAGCTGGACATTAGCTCTTCCCCTTCTATCAGCCCATGCCAGCGCCATATCAACATCTCATACCATAATAGACGTCTGGCAAGTGGGTCTATCGCTTTTATTTTTATATTTATAGAACCTGAGGCACATGCGCATCTGGTTGATATTATGGTCAGCAATTCCAGTTCTGTTTTTTTTTCTCTTATAACCTATTTAGTAATAATTTAAGTCCTGCAGAACTCAAAGTATGCAATATACAGTATATCAACAATATATGTAATATGTATCGTACAAATTCATAAAACACCAATAATGTCACCCCCTCCCTAAATTTGTTAAATAATGTATAACTTATATAGCATATCATATAGCCGTATAGCTTAATATAGTGTACTTTTCTTATGAGCTGCATGATAAAATCAGCACTTTGGTCAATGTGAGTTGTTTTTTTTGTTTACATTTTACTTTTACTTACTTTTACGAAAATGCAATAACTGCCACAAAAGAAAAGTGTATTTCACCCTACTGTTTCTTTAAATGATATTGAATGAAAATAAAGTATATTCATAAACTGTATTGTAACATCTGCTTGTATTATATATTCTAACATTGTATTATTATAATACAATATGGTAACAATTTTTATTAAGGTGCCATAATAAATAGCAAACTAGTCATTACCTAACCATTTGTTAATATTTGTTAATTGGCACAAGTTAATAGTTTTTTCATCATTAATTAAATATTAGTTTGCATAAAATCTGTATGTTAATTTTTCAACAAATAGAAAACAATCTATTAACTAATATTGTATTAATATTTGTTAATAGTTAACTAAATGTCTTTTTGGCACTAATTAACAGTTATTTCTTTAAATTTAAATGTTAAATGTTTATTTACAAACTATATGTTAATATAAAAGTTAATGACATATTATTTAACTAATTGTTATTAAATTGTGCTTCTGCCTATCCCAATATGAACCACTCCTCATAGGACCCTTACAATAAAGTTGGTTAAGCTTAATTACTATATTAGTAATATATAGCTATCAGTATGGGGGACCCTTATAATAAAGTTGGTTAAGCTTAATTAATATATTAGTAATATATAACTATTAGTATGGGGGACCCTTATAATAAAGTTGGTTAAGCTTAATTAATATATTAGTAATATATAACTATTAGTATGGGGGACCCGAGAAGGAAGGGACAGCAATTGGGTGGAAGACACGAGTATGTGGTGATCGACGAAAGCCACTTCAGACATAAGAGAAAGGTAAGAAAATATTGTTTGAATTTTCATAAAATGTACGTAAAATATTGTGTGCGTGCCTGGCCAGCACAGCTTCCGGACTGAGAGCTCCCAGAATGCTGCGTAACGATATGTGAATGTTTAGCGATAAGCCTGTACTAAGTTAGCGCGTTGTTGTCCGGTGACTAAAGTCTGTCTGTGTTTGACAAGTACCAGTATGTGTGTTACCAAGGTAACCAGGCATGTGTGTTAGTACAGCCTGTGATGGGCTGTAATGCCGGGGGATAAGGGCTTGAGTCGGGCTGGAAGCGGCCTTTGAGAGAACGACTTCTTCCGGCCCGATTTTTATATTAACATATAGTTTGTAAATAAACATTTAACATTTAAATGATGTAAGAAATAACCGTTAATTAGTGCCAAAAAGACATTTAGTTAACTATTAACAAATATTAATACAATATTAGTTAATAGATTGTTTTCTATTTGTTAAAACATTAACATACAGATTTTATGCAAACAACTAATATTTAATTAATGATGAAAAAACTATTAACTTGTGCCAAATAGACATTTTAGTAACAATTAACAAATATTAACAAAGGGTTAGGTAATGACTAGTTTGCTATTTATTATGAATAATAATAGATAGGTTTTATATAACGCTTTATTGGAGGTCACTCAAAGCGCTTTACATAGTGTGTGTGTGTGTGTGGGGGGGGGAGATATGACACCTCATCCGCTACCAGAGTGTAGCACCCACTTGGGTGATGCACGGCAGCCAGTATGCGCCAGAACGCTCACCACACACTGGCACAGCGGAGAGGTGAGGAATGAAACTGACCAATTAGAGACCAGGGGATGATTAGGTGGCCACGTTGGTACAAGAGCCGGGTTGGGAATTTGGCCGGGACACCGGGGGTTAGCACCCCTACTCTTGCGACGAGTGCCACGGGATCTTTAGTGACCACAGGGAGTCAGGACCTCGGTTTAACGTCTCATCCGAAAGACGGTGCTCTAGACGGGACGGAGTTTCCGTCTCCATCCCGGGGCATTGGGGATCTAACAGAGGCCAGAGGGATGAGCACCCCCTACTGGCCCTCCAACACCTCTACCAGCACCAACTGGTCTCCCATCCAGAGATGGACCAGACCAGCCCCCGCTTAGCTTCCAAAGAAACCAGTAGTGCAAGGCAGGTAGCCATGGCACCTTATTATAAAGTGTTACCTACAATATTAAAAAGTATATATATATTAAAAAAATAAAATAAATAATAATAATAATATATATATATATATATATAATATATATTATATATATATATATATATATATATAAATAAAATAAAAGCAGATGGTTTGTACATGTGTTAGGGGTTACAGTATACAAGTCAGTTTAGAAGGAACTGTAACTTAATTAAAATTTAACTTTTTCTATTATTCTGTTTCTATTTGTGCTGGACATGTATTTTGTGGCATGTATGTTATATACTGACTGATGCGTCATGTTTACCTTGATACCATCCTGCCAGAGATGCTCTCTCTGGAGACGCTCGGCCTCACTAGCTAACCTCTGAACATCAAAAGAGAAAACACATCAACACTATGAAACAGAAGCATAGAGTTCTACAATATACATTCTCATCAGTATTGCCGACAGGGGTTGCATAGTAATGTAGAGTTTATAATAAACTCTAATAATGTTTTATTTTTTAATACAGTCACATAGCAGTCCAGAAATACAAAATATAGGTCTATGGCAACTTGAAAGAAGAAGCATGTCACAAACTTCCAACCAATTACTTCAAACTTCACCATGTAGTTTGGTGACATTTTTCAAATAAAACAATTTGTGTAAAAAGTAATGAGCTGACTTACATCAAGAGCTTTGCGCTTCTTAGCCAGAAGCTTTTCTATGTCAGACGCCACCTTCTCTACAATCTCACGGGGTTGATTCTTCACCAAGCTAAATTGTCGTCTCTTTTCATTATATATCTGGAAATTTGATTACGTACATCATTAAATACAGCTCTGACCTGGCAGCCGTGCACATACTGACCATTAGCATATTAGCACATTATTCATAGCATTTCAATCTCATGTCAGCAATCCTGCTGCAGCACATAACAAATCATCATTAATCCATCATTAATTATTGTTACACTCATATGCCCTTTGCCACTCTTTAAAGCTGCTGTAGGCAAGATTCCTGAGTTGTAAAGAAAGAGAGCAGAAGAGAGCAAGATTTGAAAGTACCCTCCCTCTCTGCATCCTCCCTCCCTACTTCTGCCATTGAGAAGTGTTGCATTTCACGCACCTGGGAAAGAAAATGAGCCGCGAGCGATCTAAAATCGTCAACTTGAAACACAATATTCTCACAGCGCATTTCACTCACAGCTATGCTACTTCAAACAAATTAAACTCATATAATAATATGATGATAATAATAATAATAATAATAATAATAATAATAATAATAATAATAATAATGATAATGATAATATTAATAATAATAATATGACAATAATAATAGTTCTTAAATCTTACCTATAGCACCTTTAACTTCCAACACTCACTCAAGACAGCATATTGTTTCAGAAAAGAGGTACACATCCTGACATCAATTGTGTGTCATATTTATATAATTACTATTTGATGTTCATCTGTCCAATTTAGCTTTTTTTCAATTAATCAATTTACAAAAGGCAAACAGCGTCAACATGTGCTATGTCACAGAACACCTCAGTCATATAATAATGGTTCGCCCCTCATTAAAATAATTAATTTTAGCAGGAAGCAATTTACCACAAGTGGCAATACAGTTAAGGTAATAAGAACCGGATGAGTGCTGCATGTTAATGACAGAGATGCATGCAGGTGAGAGTTGAGCACCATGCAGACACTGAGCTGCCTCACCCTAACCCTCAACCTGTCTGGAAGGGTAATGTTCTCAGCAAGGTCATCAGATCATTAGTTTGCAGCATGAAAAGCTTTTTCATGTATCACCAAGCACTGTTTCAGATGATATGCTGGATTAACTCGTGCTATCGCAATAAATGAGAATCTGCTTGTGGCGTTTGGCTTTTGCATTGCAAACTGAGTGAGATGATTTCTCCACCAGTTTCTGCTTGTTTCGGTTGGAGGGGATTACTGGAAATGAATGAAAAAGCAAGTCCTTAGTGTGGCCTGGCCATCTGTTCTGCTGGCGCCATCAGAGAAGGACACACGCTACAACCAGCCCCCCGTGTCTCATACACACACACACACACAAATATACACAAACACACACACATACACACACGCACACACACACATGCACGCACAGGCACACACACACACACAAAGCTGAGCAGCTGAACACAAAAGGTATTGAAACAGCTAGGTACACAAAGACATAGTGTTATTGGTTGTTTACGCTCCTGCAATGAGTCTCAGAACACCACAATGGAAAATAAAAAAACAGCATCAAATATTTAAATTGTCTTTTGTGTCAGTTCCTGAGCTGTCTGACAAACAGTGGGCAAATGCAACCATTTTGTACACACACCATTCAGCTCAGTCAGTGCGTTTACATGACACTCAAGAAAGTCGACTTTTTGGCTTAACCCAACAATGATTGGATTACTAAGACGCATGTATACACCTTAATCAGGTTAAAATCGGTTCGAGTCGACCCTCTCATTATCAGGTTAAGACCCCTAGATTATGCGATCCATAGCCGACTAAGCCGTGCATGTAACCAGTCGGATTGGATTATCCGTTGAATTGCGTTCTGCGCATGCTCGAGATCTTCTCCCGGGGCCGTGAACCGGAAGTAGAAGGAGACGATAGTCTTGTTGTTGTTGTTGTTGTTGTTGTTGTCGCCGTCGGATAAGGGATAACGAGAAACGGCGATTTATTTAAAAAGGTGGCGCTATAAGAATTGTGTCCCGGCCGCGGGAGCGCGCATGGCATTCATTAAAGGTGGAAGCACGCGGACACTACGCTTCCATTTCACCTAAGGCTGAATTAAAAGTACATGTTTTTCTAAATGTGGGTCATCAACGAGGTTGTAAAGTAGTGACTTCGGGCACATCTGTCAAAATAAATGTTTTTTTCTCCCGACGTGTTTACGATCTTTATTCATTCGTTCAGGGCTGTTCTGGTGGGAGAAATATGTTTTCAGTAGACAGCTGTCAACTAACTTTGGGTCGGCGATTTATTTAAAAAGCTGGCGCAGAAGATGGAGGAAGCCGGTGCCGTGCCTATAGGAGCGTATCTTCATCAACGTGCATTCAGTACACACTACGCTTCGATTTAACCCAAGGCTGAATTTAAAGTCCATGTTTTTCTAAATGTTGCTCATCAACGAGGTTGTAAAATAACTACGATCTTTATTCATTCATTGCGCCGCGGCCGAACTGACGGCGGCATTCTCTGATATGAATCTTACAGACTGCGTCGGGTTCTCCGACTCTCTGGTCCACAACAAGTAAAGACTCCTAGTCGGGTTTATCTCGCCCATGGGGAAAAGGAATTGGGGGAAATTAACTTTGGCTTTGACTCTCTGAAGTCCAGACTGAAACGCGACATGGAGGAGAAAGCGATGTTTCAGCAGACAGCTGTCAGTTCACTTCGGGTCCATATCGTTTCTCCGACGCTCCGCTGTTCCTCTCGGTCGTATGCGGACCGCTCCGCGGACGACCGAGTCGGCATACGACCGAGAGGAACAGTGGAGCGGTGGAGAAATGATTATCACCCGAAGTGAACTGACAGCTGTCTGCTGAAACATCGCTTTCTCGAATGAGTTTGTTGTTGCTGGTGACGTAAAGGGGTCAACCGGTGGCTCTATTACCACTAGTTGAAATGGGCACAGCGCCACCTATCGTACCGGGGTATGACATGCTCCGGCCAATGAATCGGATTACTCGCCGCCATGTATACGCGGACAATTGCAGTTGACCAGTTGCGGAGCATAGACGAGCAATGGCTTTAATCGGGTTTCTTCTGTGCATGTAAACGTACAACAACGACCACGGTATGTTGGACTACAAACCCCTTTCAGCTGCTGAGCTCCAGTGATGTGCTGGAAAACTCTGTCAATCTCCTGCTCAATTCTTCTGCCCCAGTGCATGATCCTGTGGACAGACAGTTACACAGTTAACAAGGAAATAACCAGATCTATACTCAACTTAATAGGAGCAAGGAAAACTTTTAACAATGCAAAGACATATATGTTAACACATGTTATACCACAGCTACCACAACAAATACTTGATCCTGATTGGTCAATAACGTTCCAAGGGTATTATTTTTCAATAACAGGACACTACTGCTTTTTAACAGTTTCAAATAAATGTGCTACAAAGCCAACATTAACAACAACTGTCAAATACAACAATCAACCACGTACAACTGACGACGCAAAAACAATATGCTCAAAGTGCTGTGGAAGAATATTTTCATTTCAGTTAATTAAGTCAATAAAAAACCAACAACGTTTTAGATGAAAGTAACTAATTTCTCATCATTGTTGTTAACTGTGTTATAAGTGGAATAAACCACTCCAGGGTGTCCTGTTATTGGTAAATAACATATGACATGGGTGGCAATGCGTCCGGGCGAGGCTGAGGTTGCTTACCACCGCTGAAGTCATGGTTGATTCCTTATGTAACACATTTGATATCAGTGATAAAAGTCACAAATGGGTATCTTAATATATAATGCACAATCAGCCAGTTTCAGAGATAAACCATTTGTTTTAACAATACATTAATGTAAGGTCATGGCTACAGGCTGCATTGACTTACCAAAACATATTTTATTAAATAGTTATGTAAAAGCAAGTGTGTGTTTCTCGGACAAAATAATTGAGCTCCATTGCCCCGTGGGCAGTGCATTTGTTTTTAGAACAAGACGGATGTAGCTCCCCTCCCTGAGCTACTACCTTACCGTGGTGGAGGGGTTTGCGTGTCCCAATGACCCCCAGGAGCTCCGTTGTCGGGGGCTTTTATGCCCCTGGTAGGGTCACCCATGGCAAACAGGTCCAGGGGGAGGGGCCAGACAAAGGTTAGCTCAAAAGACCCCTTATGATGATAAAAATAAATGGTCTTCCGTGTCCCTCGCCCGGACGTGGGTCACCGGGGCCCCCCCCTGGAGCCAGGCCTGGGGGTGGGGCTCGGGGGCGAGCGCCTGGTGGCCAGGCCTGTACCCATGGGGCCCAGCCGGGCACAGCCCGAAGCAAAGACGTGGGACCCCCTTCCCGCAGACTCACCACCAGCGGGAGGGGCCAAAGGGGTCGGGTGCAGTGTGAGCTGGGCAGCGGCCGAAGGCGGGGACCTTGGCGGTCCGATCCTCGGCTGCAGAAGCTAGCTCTAGGGACGTGGAACGTCACCTCTCTGGTGGGGAAGGAGCCTGAGCTGGTGCGCGAGGTTGAGAAGTTCCGGCTAGATATAGTCGGCCTCACCTTGACACATAGCAAGGGCTCTGGAACCAGTCTTCTCGAGAGGGGTTGGACTCTCTTCCACTCTGGAGTTGCCACTGGTGAGAGACGCTGGGCAGGGGTGTCAATACTTATTGCCCCCCGGCTTGGTGCCAGTATGTTGGAGTTTACCCCGGTAGACGAGAGGGTAGCCTCCCTCCGCCTTCGGGTGGGGGGACGGATCCTGACTGTTGTTTGTGCCTATGGTCCAAACAGCAGCTCAGAGTATCCACCGTTTTTGGACTCCTTGGAGGGGGTGCTGGAAAGTGCTCCCTCTGGGGATTCACTCGTTCTGCTGGAGGATTTCAACACTCACGTTGGCAGCGACAGTGAGACCTGGAGGGGTGTGATTGGGAGGAACGGCCCCCCCGATCTGAACCCGAGTGGTGTTCAGTTATTGGACTTCTGTGCTTGCCACAGATTGTCCATAACAAACACCATGTTCAAGCATAAGGGTGTCCATATGTGCACTTGGCACCAGGACACCCTATGCCACAGTTCGATGATTGACTTTGTAGTCGTGTTGTCGGACTTGCGGCCGCATGTCTTGGACACTCGAGCGAAGAGAGGGGCGGAGCTGTCAACTGATCACCACCTGGTGGTGAGTTGGCTACGATGGTGGGGGAGGATGCCGGTCAGACCTGGCAGACCCAAACGTATTGTGAGGGTCTGTTGGGAACGTCTGGCAGAGTCTCCTGTCAGAGAGAGCTTCAACTCCCACCTCCGGGAGAGCTTTGACCATGTACCTGGGGAGGCAGGGGACATTGAGTCCGAGTGGGCCATGTTCCGCGCCTCCATTGTTAAGGCAGCTGACCGGAGCTGTGGCCGCAAGGTGGTCGGTGCCTGCCGTGGCGGTAATTCCCGAACCCGCTGGTGGACACCGGCGGTGAGGGATGCCGTCAAACTGAAGAAGGAGTCCTATAGGACCTTTTTGGCCTGTGGGACTCCGGAGGCAGCAGGCAGGTACCGACAGGCCAAGCGGAGCGCAGCTACGGTGGTTGCTGAGGAAAAAACCCGGACATGGGAGGAGTTCGGTGAGGCCATAGAGAACGACTTCCGGATGGCTTCGAAGAGGTTCTGGACCACCATCCGGCGTCTCAGGAGGGGGAAGCAGTGCATCGTCAACACTGTGTATGGTGGAGACGGTGCGCTGCTGACCTCGACTCGGGTCGTTGTGGATCGGTGGAAGGAATACTTCGAAGACCTCCTTAATCCTACCGACACACCTTCCGGTAAGGAAGCAGGGCCTGGGGACTCGGGTGTGGGCTCTCCTATCTCTGGGGCTGAGGTTGCCGAGGTGGTCAGGAAGCTCCTCAGTGGCAGGGCCCCGGGGTGGATGAGGTCCGCCCGGAGTTCCTTAAGGCCCTGGATGTTGTGGGGCTGTCATGGTTGACATGACTCTGTAGCATCGCGTGGACATCGGGGGCAGTGCCTCTGGATTGGCAGACTGGGGTGGTGGTCCCTCTTTTTAAGAAGGGGGACCGGAGGGTGTGTTCCAACTATAGGGGGATCACACTCCTCAGCCTTCCTGGTAAGGTCTATTCGGGGGTGCTGGAAAGGAGGGTCCGTCGGATAATCAAACCTCGGATTCAGGAGGAGCAATGTGGTTTTCGTCCAGGTCGTGGAACAGTGGACCAGCTCTACACCCTCTGCAGGATCCTTGAGGGTGCATGGGAGTTTGCCCAACCAGTCCACATGTGTTTTGTGGACTTGGAAAAGGCATTCGACCGTGACCGGATTCTCCGGGAGTACGGGGTATCGGACCCCCTGATACGGGCTGTCCGTTCCCTGTATGGCTGGTGTCAGAGCTTGGTCTGCATTGCCGGTAATAAGTCGGACTTGTTTCCAGTGAGGTTTGGACTCCGCCAGGGCTGCCCTTTGTCACCGATCCTGTTCATAATTTTTATGGACAGGATTTCTAGGCGCAGCCAGGGCGTTGAGGGGGTCCGGTTTTGGTGAGCTCAGGATTGGGTCACTGCTTTTTGCGGATGATGTGGTCCTGTTGGCTTCATCAGACCGTGACCTCCAACTCTCGCTGGACCAGTTCGCAGCCGAGTGTAAAGCGGCCGGGATGAGAATCAGCACCTCCAAATCCGAGTTCATTGTTCTCAACCGGAAAAGGGTGGAGTGCACTCTCCGGGTCGGGGATGAGATCCTGCCCCAAGTGGAGGAGTTCAAGTACCTTGGGGTCTTGTTCACGAGTGAGGGGAGGATGGAGCGGGAGATTGACAGGCGGATCTGCACGGATCCGTCGTGGTGAAGAGGGAGCTGAGCCAAAAGGCAAAGCTCTCGATTTACCAGTCGATCTTCGTTCCTGCCCTCACCTATGGTCATGAGCTTTGGGTAGTGACCAAAAGAACAAGATCGCGGGTGCAAGCGGCCGAAATGAGCTTCCTCCGCAGGGTGGCTGGGCTCTCCCTTAGAGATAGGGTGAGAAGCCTCCCGGACGCCTCCCTGGTGAGGTGTTCAGGGCACGTCCCACTGTTAGGAGACCCCGGGGAAGACCCAGGACACGCTGGAGAGACTATGTCTCTCGACTGGCCTGGGAACGCCTCGGGATCCCCCAGGAAGAACTGGATGAAGTGGCTGGGGAGAGGGAAGTCTGGGCTTCCCAGCTTAGGCTGCTGCCCCCGCGACCCGACCCCGGATAAGCGGCAAGAAGATGGATGGATGGACGGATGTAGCTGTGGTTGAGAATGCAGCTATTTTCAAGCTGTAGCTGGTTATTTTAATGTGTCTGTATTTGTGGCCATGTAATTGTGCTTTCTTCCAATTTGTGCAGCTTAAATGATTCACCACATTTAACACAGAATCTGACTGAAAGGATTTAGAAGGATTATAGTAGATCTGCCAATCAATGTGTTAATGGGTGTATCAAAAAATAAATTGCCGATATGTAGCTGCAACAAAAGTAAAACCAGGAAGACTAACCCCCCCCCCCCACACACACACACACACACACACACACAAACACATTTAGTCAATATCTCACACACTGTCAGTGCAGACCACGCCCATTTCTACTCGGCCAATCAGGTTCCCCTTGCTTTAATGACGAGTGAAATGGCACTAACTTACAGCGCATATGCTATACATCCAGTCCCTCACTGTCTCATTGTGATTTCGCTGCAGCCCTCCTCCACCTCCTTATCCTCCACCCCATTCTCCTCCATCCCCTTCTCCTCCAACCCCTGCTCCTCCATCACCTTCTCTTCCATCTCCTTCTCCTCCACTCCCTTCGCCTCCACCCCCTTCTCTCCCCCCCTTCTCCTGCACCTCCTTATTCTCCTCCATCCCCTTCTCCTCCACCCCCTTCTTCTCCTGTCCCCCCTTCTCCTCCATCCCCTTCTCCACCCTTTTCTCCTCCATCCCCTTCTCATTTACACACAACATTCTATACTTTACAACAGCTGCCAACATAACTTTAGCCATTATCAAACAAATCAGGAATTCAGTGTAATCCCTGTGTAATCCAGTACCATGAAAAAAACATTGCATTGAGATAGTATAAATCATTTAAATCTAAATAATCTAAAGCATCACCCATAATCCAAGAAGGGCAGTATAATGTCCTCCTGAACATTTCAACAGGGAACTTGAGCCTTGTGTAAGGTACCTTATCTTATCACATGGCCACTTTCTGACATTTCTACACATAAGGAATTCAACATCCAAGTGTTTCAACACTGTGCAAGTACACGTATTGACTGACTGTCTCTATACTATTAAACAGCCATGTGTGTCGGTGGGAATGACGGATTGTTCCATTAAGACGATAATGTGTCTCAAAGAGGCGTCTGATTGAAAGGTGTCTTTCTGAAGAGATCGGAAGAGCCCACACCTTAGCTCCACTGAGACGACTCGCTGATGGGTATTCTGGGGCTCAGACAACTGACAGGGAGATGAAAGCCTAACCCTAAAGTCATGCCTTGAGTGATGTCACTGACACTATGCCCATGTTTCTTCTGCGCATGCATGTACACATGCATGCGCAGACAGACCCACACATACACCCACCCACCCCTGGGATGAGAGGGAGGGAAGCAGAGCGGGGGAGAGAGAGCGGGTGTGGGGAGTAGCCTACATGCTGTGTAACCCATATTCAGATACAGAAACAGGACGGGGGAGTGCAAACGACTCCATGATTTATAGATCCCTATTCTATTTGGTAAATAAAGCTAGAGTGCACAGCTGTGATTGGTCAGAAGTCTCTAAGCCAAGACCACACACCATCTGGTGAACGAGAGGCAGAGAGCAGGAGGTTCTACATGCCAGCTGTACTTATACAATAATGAGGTTAGCAACAGAATCATTTAAAAATATGTAACTTACTATTCTAAATTAGTATGCCTATTCATTGCAGCTGTGTTACTCTTGTTAGGGCTAGCTTGTCTTGGTCATGGTGTGATTTAGTTGACCTACTACATCAATACTTTGTAAGGGGTTATGAGCGAGAGCTGGTAGCTACAAAACAATATGCTATCCTCGAATGGGAAGACACCTTTTGTGCTTAAAACAACTGGGCCTATAAAGCAAAGGCCTACACTTGAGATATGAAACTACTTCAACAATGAAACTCCAACTTCATGCTTCTTTCATTGAAAGTCAACTCCTAATGGTAGGTTAAGTAACCATATTACCCAAATCCAGTTATCTTCAAATAAATTAAACCAATAGAGACGCTGTGGGCCTCGAAAATAGAGCCAGAGATGTTATGAATTCATGTGTTCATTAGAGCGGCTTGGTGCTGTGACTTGAGAAGCTGTGGCAGCTTGAAGCGTTGCCCTACAGAAACCAGTGCTAAATTATAATCCTAACATTGTGAATTGAGAGGGAAAACACTGAAGGTATAACTACGTTTATCTCTATCATCAACCGTAGTGGAAGTCTACGCCTTAAATAGAAACAAATAGTTTGGGGATTTTTTTCTGCCAAATTATATAACGCACCGAAAGCAAAATGAGTGACTTGAAGGAAGTGTGCTGAATGATACAAGTGTTGGTATTGAGTAACGACAAACTAAAGTTCCTTGTATATGTTGCCAATATGTTATCAATGAAGGAATGTGATACACTTACGTGTATTGCTGCGGGAACGTCAGCGCCTCGGATCCAGGCCGGGATGCGAACAGAATCAAGATCATCTGGATTGAAACCAAGCAGACGACGCTGCAAGACTGTGTACCTATCGCCATTTTCCATTAAAAAAATTCTAGTCACGGGGCTTCGACGCTTCAAATAAAGAGCTCCGTAAAAAAAGAACTAAAGGTTAATACAATTATCCGAATAGGACGGCTAGTGTATTGCCGTGGTCATTACGTTTTCTCTGGTCATGTCGACACAACAGACGTTGGCATTGGACGTGAAATCATCGTGGGCCGCTAGAGATGCTCTGATGCAGCTTCCGAGACACTGCAGAGAGCCGCTCAGCCCGCGCGCCCACACTGCCGCTCTCCTCCGCGGTATGCAGGCACGCTCACGCTCCCACAGACAAGATGATGGAGAACAATGCGATGAGGAGGGAGCAATGCGACCGCAAACCGGATAACCCTGGGCATTATCACATTTAGGCAGATTGTAATAATGTCCAGAAAATACATTAATACAAAGGCTTAAGTGAGTGGCCAAAATTAAATGGTATAGCCTCGAGGCCCCTCTGGACCTAACCAGGAATTAATAGGTTAGCAATGGATGTATTGCCGTTATTACATAGGTTCATTAAATGATTAAATGATCTGTAATCCAACCATACTCCAATCCAATAGTCATTACGCCTTTATACAAGTCAAACATTCTGCTTATTCCAAGGATTGGGTTGATTCCTAAACATGAACATATATTCCACCTCCCTTACTACTCAAGTAGGCTACTCCCAGTGCTAGAGCTACAATATTGGAGTAAGCCTATTTGGTATTGGCTCTTTTTATGAAACAGACAGGGTTGCATGAGAGGGGATGTTTAAAACAAAACCTACATGTTGTAGGCCTACTGCTATAGTGTAGGCAGTGTGCAGTGCCAGGTATTTTTAAATGTGGGGGCCTGCTGTGACTGTGTTCTTGACTTGAACCAGAATGGACCTACTTACGGCTCTCCCCGAGTTGGCTTGTCGTTTTCCCGACAACTGGCCTTAAGTGTCACTGCTGCCGTCAGGTCCTGAAGGTAGAGGACTCTGTAATTACAGTCTGCAGTCTCCATGCTAATCCACATTTGAGATTCATACGCTGTAAACTGGATGGCAACTTCAAAGGGAGGACAACCGCACTGCATTGCTCTCCATGCTTTTCAAATAACTGCATACATTTCCCTTTATATTATATTAGATGCTATATCATACACCTGATAGTGGGTTTTGACAAAACTAAGTGTAAAGTATCCTGTTTTATATGCATGACATTTACAATTTCAAAGATGCTTTATTTAGTGACGCATCATTTGAAATACATTCTGTACATAACATCACTGTCAACACTAGGAATGTCTTGGGAGAAAACATTTTACATGTTTTGGAAATAGAACAATGCTTGAGCTGGACTATGTAACACATTGTTCATTTCAATGTGTCCAACATTACTTTATATTTCCACATCGATATTCAAGCATCATGACTTTTTGTTTCTATTGAGACAAGAAATATTTTATTTAGGAGAAATATAACCGACCCAATCAGAAGTGTTGGGGGAAATAATAGATAGCCAGTTTAATAAAATATTCATTATTTTATTAAAAGTTTGTTGCAAAAGTTGCAATTACAAAAGGTGATAATCAAAAAGCTTGATTAAAATATGAGTCAATTAGACTCATTCCCTATGTGAAATTATTACATATTAAGACCCACCACATAGCAAATTATATTTCAAGACTGCTTGCACATATAGACAACTTACAATGCCAAGATAATTACAGTTACACCACAGTTGCAGAGTAGTCCAACTGCAGTGTAACACACACACACACACACACACACACACACACACACACACACACACACACACACACACACACACACACACACACACACACACACACACACACACACACACACACACACACACACACACACAGCAGTGTCCTGAGTATTACAATAATTTCATTCATTAACAAAAAATCTAAAAGCTTAGCTTGGATTAAGGATATCCTATATATCACTATGTTCCTTATTCTTTGGCAATAGCTGCTAGATGTTCCTAAAGTGAAATCTTCACTGTAATATGTTGATGAGGGTGTTAAAGACAGGCCTAAGTCTCCTTAGGGAAGGCGGGAACACTAGCAAGAGCCGGAATGAGTCGCTCGTATGCGTTGATACCGTTCAGGAAGACTTGCTCATTTAGGAACTCGTTGTGGTCATGCAGGAGGATAGGCGTCCTGTTCATTGGGGAAAAACCAACAGCCGGAATACCTACCTAGGTTCAAGAGATGTGTTAGTAAGTGTTATGTAGTACTAGACATTTAGCAACTTGCTCAAGAATGGCTATAAGTAGATTGGGGATAGGCCGGGGATCAAACCCAGAACCTTCCAGCTGCTGTCGAACACCCCAACATCTACACCAACATTTACGCTGGTAAGTAAGTTAGGCTTTGGGACAATTTTTTTAAGCCTTAATGTGGTGGGCCAGAACATAAATGGAGGCAAAAATACAGTGGACATTTTTATTTACACTCTTAGTTTAGTTTGTATTTAGTTTATAAGTCCAAAACACACCGCCTTGTCGGGATAGACAGCAACTCAGCAACTACCTGTGTCTTGTGTCGAAGGAGCCCAGAAAAGCCACTTATGTGGCATGTGACAGGAGTAAACTGCTACAAAAATCTAATAAACAGACTCAAAATAATGAAGTTCACATTATCTGCCCTAAACTATACACCAGCCACGTGCTAGCGGATTAATTAGACCTCATTCAGACTTTATTTTGCAATCGCAGTGATTTCAGGTTCATGTTTGAATTTCTCAAACAATGCTCTTATTTCAACAAGGTATCGAGCTTAGGAAGCAAATTGGCGATCTAACATCAAACTTAAAATTGCATCGTTATATACTACATTTATAGCCCATCTATGGAAAACACAAAAGCAAATAGGATTTTATAGAGGTGTACTTTATAGTTCAAGTGAGGTGATCCCGATGACGCACGGGGAACCCCCAGGCAGACACAACCACAAATCATGTCCATGTTCCAATATAAATAGGCATATAGGCCTACGTACGAAAGAAAGTATGGATAAATAAATATTTAAAAGAAAAAGTAAACAGGAAAATAAAATAATAGATCGAATGGTTATGGATTCAGACAGTATTTAGAAAATATTGAACAGTGCGATACAGGAAAACCTACAGTCAAGGGAGTTATTTGAGTCGCCATATAATTGTTTTTTAACACATTTGGTTTTTGCCTGTGTCTGTCATGGCTGCTACTACAATATCCTGTGGGAGACGTGTTTAGTTTTCTCCTTAAAGGCTTAGAATGAAAATATAATAAAGGCCTAAAATGACAAATATAATTATTAGTTATTTTTCAAGTCAGGGTCATTTTTGGACAATAGATAATAAATGAGTAAAACTTTTTTTCCCCAGAATATATATATATATATATATATATATATATATATATATATATATATATATATATACTAGGGATGTTCCGAGCGGTTAATTGCACTGACGTGTACACGACATTTTGAAAACCGTTTATTCGAATACCCGTTAATTAATTAATTAATTAAATTATGAAATTGAACTCTGAGAAATAGCCCAAACTAAGCACATTTCGATCTATATTTAGAACTTATTTATTAGTTATAATAATGTACCCCCATTACGAGGTTGCTTTAAGGAGAATTCTGTCTGATTTGTGTTTTTATTTTGACCTTTCTTTTTTTTTCACATTTTTTCGTTTAGTAAAAATCTACTTTAAATTATGGAATTGATTAAAACCACTTCTTGTCAGTAAATATATTTGTTTTGGACTTTTAAAGTCTGTCGGCTCTGCGTAATTATTTCTCTCTCTCGCTCTCTGCTCCGCAAGTGGCAGAGAGCGAGAGAGAGAGAGAGAGACAAACAACATGCCTAACTCAGACGTCCTTATGAACTTCAGACAACATCACGTTAACGGTTAAACAACGTTTATTTTTCAAGTTGTTTTTTTACAACATCTTCAAAGACGATGGCGAGCTGCACCCTCCCGCAGGCGACAGTTTTTTTCCCCCCGTGGGCTATTACATTCGTTGTATTATCATGCACATTGCACACACATAGCAATTATTTAAACAAACGCCTATGAAATAAATGTATGAAACGAAATATAAAAACAAAATATATTAGCTTGGCCTGAAAAAGCAGACCTTTAACAACAGACCTTTTTTTTTTTAGTGTAACCGAATTTTTTTTACAAAACGGTTAGTGGCGGCAGCCCCGTGTAACCGAATACCCGCGCACATCCCTAATATATACACTCACCGGCCACTTTATTAGGTACACCTTGCTAGTACCGGGTTGGACCCCCTTTTGCCTTCAGAACTGCCTTAATCCTTCGTGGCACAGATTCAACAAGGTACTGGAAACATTCCTCAGAGTTTGGTCCATATTGACATGATAGCATCACGCAGTTGCTGCAGATTTGTCGGCTGCACATCCATGATGCGAATCTCCCGTTCCACCACATCCCAAAGGTGCTCTATTGGATTGAGATCTGGTGACTGTGGAGGCCATTTGAGTACAGTGAACTCATTGTCATGTTCAAGAAACCAGTCTGAGATGATTTGCGCTTTATGACATGGCGCGTTATCCTGTGGCCGGTGAGTGTATATATATATATATATATATATATATATACACTCACCGGCCACTTTATTAGGTACACCTGTCCAACTGCTCGTTAACGCAAATTTCTAATCAGCCAATCACATGGCAGCAACTCAATGCATTTAGGCATGTAGACATGGTCAGGACGATCTGCTGCAGTTCAAACCGAGCATCAGAATGGGGAAGAAAGGTGATTTAAGTGACTTTGAACGTGGCATGGTTGTTGGTGCCAGATGGACTGGTCTGAGTATTTCAGAGACTGCTGATCTACTGGGATTTTCACGCACAACCATCTCTAGGGTTTACAGAGAATGGTCCGAAAAAGAGAAAATATCCAGTGAGCGGCAGTTCTGTGGGCGCAAATGCCTTGTTGATGCTAGAGGTCAGAGGAGAATGGCCAGACTGGTTCGAGCTGATAGAAAGGCAACTGTAACTCAAATAACCACTCGTTACAACAGAGGTATGCAGAAGAGCATCTCTGAACGCACAACACGTCGAACCTTGAGGCGGATGGGCTACAGCAGCAGAAGACCACACCGGGTGCCACTCCTGTCAGCTAAGAACAGGAAACTGAGGCTACAATTCGCACAGGCTCACCAAAATTGGACAATCGAAGATTGGAAAAACGTTGCCTGGTCTGATGAGTCTCGATTTCTGCTGCGACATTCGGATGGTAGGGTCAGAATTTGGCGTCAACAACATGAAAGCATGGATCCATCCTGCCTTGTATCAACGGTTCAGGCTGGTGGTGGTGGTGTAATGGTGTGGGGGATATTTTCCTGGCACACTTTGGGCTTATTAGTACCAATTGAGCATCGTGTCAAAGCCACAGACTACCTGAGTATTGTTGCTGACCATGTCCATCCCTTTATGACCACAGTGTACCCATCTTCTGATGGCTACTTCCAGCAGGATAACGCGCCATGTCATAAAGCGCGAATCATCTCAGACTGGTTTCTTGAACATGACAATGAGTTCACTGTACTCAAATGGCCTCCACAGTCACCAGATCTCAATCCAATAGAGCACCTTTGGGATGTGGTGGAACGGGAGATTCGCATCATGGATGTGCAGCCGACAAATCTGCAGCAACTGCGTGATGCTATCATGTCAATATGGACCAAACTCTGAGGAATGTTTCCAGTACCTTGTTGAATCTGTGCCACGAAGGATTAAGGCAGTTCTGAAGGCAAAAGGGGGTCCAACCCGGTACTAGCAAGGTGTACCTAATAAAGTGGCCGGTGAGTGTATATATACAGGGTTCATACACATTTTGACCAAAAGATTTCCATGACTTTTCCAAGACTTTTCCATGACTTTAAACCAAATTTCCATGACCAAACATTTTGTGAAATCTCGGTGTATACATGAAAAAGTGATCAAATGTAGTATTAAAACTATGGCCAACGAACTTTTCAGTAGTATTCAGCGTATGCCTGCTTATAATTTGCGCGTATTTCTTTTTAAAGCATATAAATTATTTCAAACTCAGCATAAATGAACGACCTGAAAATAAGAATTAGGGATGGGCATTTTAAGATCAATTATCGATTAATCGTTATTTTTGTGGGGGTGCGCGATTGTTGACGGCGGGGGGGCCTACGACCGACCGTATTATGACAGTCCTGGACCGGCCCAAATAGCTGGACCGGCCCAAAAATAATAATACACAAAATAAAAAATAAAAAATATATATAAATTACGGCCGGACGGCTCGGTCTGAAATCTCCCGAACCTCCCTATGGCAGCCCGTCCCTGGTTATAGGCCTATGCGGCGCTCGTAAAAGCCGAACAATGCGCCTACATGCGCTCTTAAAGGTTTGGAAACGATCCAACAAGACTACATCTGTATTCCAATTACAATAAGTAGCCTACTTATCGGCCAACAATAATCAAACACGGCAGTAAAAGTGGGCATTAAACTGTATAACTGTTTTGAAAAAAAGGGAAAAAAGGCCGACATATGCCGATACAATATGCGGCCGGCGCTCGGAAAAGGCTCGCGACAAAAAGATGAGCCACACATTTAGAAACAATTGCATGAACTATCTAAAAGAAATACCTTAGTCAGAAAACAGATATGAGGCAGAACGTTTTGCTAAAATGTCACATTTATGGAAATATTTAAAATGTTGGAGCGGCTGGCTTGACCACGCGAAACCGAGAGACGGCTGTCTCGACCGCAGTACGCAATCGGTCATTAATCAATAATCGTATTTAACCGTATAACTGCACACAACTTTATTTAAAAGCAATCAAATGGAAAACGTGTTTGTATTGTGGTGTCCGGTGCGTGTGGATGTGTGGCTCCTCCGGCGGAGCGGTTCATGTTAATAGCGGAGTCCGGGAGGGTTCACCTTCACGGCGTAGTTACGAGGGATGTGCGACTATCAGCTTAAACAATACTAAAGTGTTTTTTAAAGTTAGAAAGATATTAGATATTCAACCGATATTCACGCTCCGAATTACAGCGATCAGACACGGGGAACTAAAGCCGCGATCACCGGGCACCGCTTGATCGATAACAATATAAATTGATCGACACATTTCTTAACGATCAATGATCGATCATCGATTAATTATGCCCATCCCTAATATGAATGTTACAAATTTCCATGACTTTTCCAAAACTTTCTGGGTCTTTTTACTTTTCCAAAACCTTTCCAGGCCTGGAATTTGCATTTTTCAAATTCCATAACTTTTCCAGGTTTTTTCAAAACGTATGAACCCTGTATATATCAGTGTTTCCCACAGGATTTTGTGAGACTATGGTGGGTGGATCTGGGACCCTCTAGGGGGGTCCGGGGGCATGCTCCCCTGCAAGATTTTTTTTTACATTTTAAAGTTAAATGCATCAAACTGGTGCATTTTGAAAGCAAAATTAAGAGACTAGATCTATAAAGACCTGTGTGCTCTTGTAAACAATTTAATCATAAACACATTGGTTGTATAGATACGAATGGTGAAAACACAAAATCAACTAGAGCATACATCTGAGCCATCAAAGAAATTAAGCAAACGTGGTTAACTGTGTTGAACTAGTTTATTTTTTAGAAAATAAAATAATAAAAAATTAATCCCATCATCCCTATTTACAAACTTTGCACCCCGAATTCGACATTTGATTTTCCTGGACTTTGAGAAAAACAGCTCTAATGCCCTTTGGTAATTAAATGCCTCTGGACGGCCCATTGATGAGACCCTCAGGTAGGCAGCCAGGTGCTGCCGCTTGTCGGAAAAGCCGCTAGCGGCGGTAGGAACTGGCGGCGACAGCTATTGACTTGGCCTAGCTAACCTAGCTAGCCCTTTTTACTGTTGGCGTTTTATTTGATTTTAACATCTGAATGTTAGTGAGAAGAAGAAAATCTCGAAGCCAGTAAAGTACCAGAAGCGGGATAAAACAGCGGTTAAAGCTAGCGAGTGAGTCCGGGAGAGGGCTACTCTCCTCGGACACATTAAGGCCGCAGTATACTCGCCGTTCCCAAGCTGTCGCGCGACAATGTGACGTCACGGGAGCACGGTAACTATTTATACTCGCGCTGGTGGCCGCGACAGTAGTTGCAGTCTTCTCCTGAACAGAGGTGGCGCCACTGAGGAAAGGCTACCGACTCTGCTATTTCTACGCAGTAGAAGAAGAGATATGCTAATACTGGTTCCCCTGTGTCTTCATTAGAATAGTTCACCGGGATGTCTCTCACTATACAGCATTATGTCTATTACTTTACATTTTATTCTACATCACTGCCACACCTGGTCAACCATCAACAGTCCAGTGTATGGCAGCAGTTCTCATATGAATAGTGTTTGTAAGCATCCATCTTAATAACTTAGTGATTATTATATACTTTTATTTTATAACTTAATGCCGCTTTGAGATAGTTTTTCAGCCACGTAATTCCACTCGTCTTTGACCACAACAACAGTAGACAGCACTTACGTAAAACCACGGTTTATTAGCGAAAAAATATAGGCCTACACCACACAATAACATAGAACATATAAAGAAAGAAGCCTTAGCAATAAGGTGCATTACAATGTGCCTTCGAACTCATCCGTGTTTCTGTTTCCGCTTTGTCGCGCACCGCTGAAAAAAAAGAGGTGCGCGACACGGCGCGAACGGGCCAAAATCCTGTCGCGCCGGCGAGATCTACGTCATTTTTACGTCACAGTGTCGCGTGACAGCTTGGGAATGGCGAGTATACTGCGGCCTTTACTCTGAAGCCCCGGTGACGGTCTGGAAGTGTGGATTAATAAATAAAAACAAAACAGCGGTAAAAGCTAGCGTGTGTGTCCGGGAGAGGGCTACGCTCCTCGGACAGGAGGGGAGGGGCAGAGCCGGATGACTGGGAGTGAGAGATGCTTTGCTGAAGCAGCGGCGAGAAACACAAGTTACAGATCTTAATTATGTTATTATGAGAAGTGTAAGAATTTTTTTCGGTTCATTCTGAGACTGTGGCGGGACAAATTAGATCATGGCGGGCCGCCACAGTCTAAGTAATTAATGGGAAACACTGTATATATATATATATATATATATTAGGGCTGGGCAATACGGACAAAAATGTTATCACAATAATATTTTTCATATCAGTCGATATCGATAATTATCACGATATATATATATTCGTTATTTCTGTCAAGTTTAAAGGAAGAAACGGGGAAAAGTAGTTGTTATAGCACTTTAAATTTAGTGATACTTGATGATACTTACTGCTCTGATGAAACGGCTATCAGTGGCTGCAGGAAATATCTCCTTTTCCAAAAGCATATTCCTACACATAAAACACAGCCATTAGCCATTACTATACTGACAGAGGGAAAAAGAGGATAACATGCAAATTATATCCATTTATCAGTACAATGTGTTACATAAGAAAACTGTAAACTGACATTGCTTTGCAGGTAGTGCTGAAGGCATTCCACCAGGGATCGCTGTCCTCTGTAGAAGTTATATTCTGGTTCATGTGTTTCTGCAAAGGGATGGTTGGCGTCAAACTTACTAACTTTACTGTCCTAAATCATAAAAATGACCATAGGTCATTGGAGATTAAAGAAACATGTTAAGCCAAAAATACTGGCTTCAACAATGTTACAGCCAGTATGTTCTCCTTTGATGTGAATTTGGACTGCAGTACGCAATATAAATGCTTGATGTCATTGTTACATATAACTCCTATAAGAGTTTGAGACGAGGTACCTGAGCAAACTCATAGGTGATTCCTTCACCTGCTTCTTCACACCACAGCTTGATCTGCTTTTCAAACTCCTGGAAGAGGTATTCAAAATGTTTTGGAATTATTTGGTGTTCTGTACATTATACAATCAAAAACACTATAGGCTTTTTCATGCACATTTTGAAGCACTGATTGTGTAACAGTGCAAACTTTTTATTTTCGGTGGAATGCATTATTCTTGTCGGTCTTGGTGTGAAAGGTTTAAATGGCCCCTGGGCCACTTAAAAGCAGACATGTGATTGATTAAATTATATTGGCTCATTTGCATATATTTATTTGAGCGTAACTCAGACATTTTTTAACCCCATAAAAAAGGAAATGGTTGTATTAGGAGCATGTGTACCAAATGTTGTGTCATTTGGGTTCATGATTTATAATAAAAAATAGAATAAAGGTTTTCCAAAACTTTGCAACTTTGAAGCGGACTTGTTGATTGAATGAATGATGTTGGCTCATTTGGATATATTTATTTGCGCATAAGGGCGTGTTCACACCTAGCGTTTTTTGTGATAGGGAAAAGTTGAGCCGACCGTTTTTTCAACAAAAAAAAAAGCTGGCAGCGCTTTTTGTCCTAAAAGCGCCGAGAGCGTTTTTTCTATCGCCTAGCAACGAACCCACTCTAGACCCCGACGTTACTCGCATACTACGTATCCAGGCTACCCTTACATAGATGTTACAAAATGGCAAGAAACAGGCGATTGGCACTTGCATTGGCCCTACCTGACGACGAGGAGAATCATGTACCTCCACGTTTTTTGGGTGCAGATATCACTTGGGGAAGGCAGCAGCAAGGTGCCTATCATCATTTAGTCCAGGAGCTTCGTTTCGATGATGCGCGATTTGCGGCTAACTGTGATTGGTCAGTTGTCAAAAAAAACCCTGACGTCGGGTGCTTTTTTCCTGAGAGTTGAACTTTTTTCAACTTTTATTTACGCTCAGTACGGGAGAAAAAAACGCTGATAGAGCCGTTTTCCAAAAACGCTCTGCTACATAGGAATATAATGCAAAAAGAGTGCTGGCAGAAAAAAAAAACGCTAGGTGTGAACACGCCCTAAGTCTGACATTTTTAACTAAATAAAAAAATGAAATATAACTTATGGGTGGGCACATCTAAGGTAATGTTTACCAAATGTCATTTGGGTTCATGGTTCATGAGAAAAAGGAAAAAAAGGTTTTCCAAAACTTTGAAGGTACAGAAAAATATTCAGCATGTCAAAGGCCCATATACCAAGTTTCAGAATTTTTTGGTCAAATGGGGCGGGGGTAGTGTTGTGTCGTTTGCAAATTATCACTGAGAAGAACACATTTTTTGGGTGAACGAACTGAACTGATTCACTTCCTGAAATCGATTCAGTTGTGAGCGAACGCGATTCATTCGCAGGGATAAAGTCATTTGTTGGCAGGAGTAATGGGGTGTGTTCAAGAAAGCAAATACACAGCTGATTCGGGTTGCTAAAATTTAGCGGCAATGATTCAACAACATTGGTCTTGGACTGTAATCCACATATGACATTATCTAGATTGATATTATGCATAGGCTAACATTTAATGTAACTGTGTGCAGTGCCCACACGCACATGCACACAGTTACTTTTTTTAAGGACAACGCCCGCGTGTGCTTGTATATATTATATATGAGGCAAAAAGTTTCAGCATGTCAAATAAGGCCCAGACACCTAGTTTCAGAACTACAGCAAACAGTGAGGAGGGCGTGGTCATTGGGCGTGGTTTGACTCAGATTATAGCGCCCCCTGTGGTTAAAGCAGTACCAAACTTTTTGGAGACCTGCTTACTTCCGGTTTCCATGTTTAACACCGAGATGTTCACATTTGGTGTTGTTGATTTTAGTGTTTTTGCCCCATTCACTTTCCATATTAAAAAATATAATAAAAATATTAAAAAGTATAGAATATTTTCACTATAAAGTAAATAGACACTGCACTGACATACACTGGCAAATGTTTTGCCATTGGTTTGGTGTTGATACTGTGGCGCCCGCCGGGTACAGGTAAGGAGGAGGGTATGTGGGATGGTGGTAGATGGGGTTTATATTGCACCATGCCATCTGGTGGCCGCAGAGCACTTTTCACTCGCCCCACTGTCTAAAGGAAACCAGCCCATATCGACGTCTAACGAGACCAGGAAGCGGAGCAGCTGCAGCCACTCACCCTAATGAGGGGAGAGAAGATAAAAGCTGGAAGAAGTGGACCAAACGAGGAAGGAGTAGCTGGAGAGCATGGTGGTAGTAGTGAGTAGAATGAGAGAGAGAAACACGCTGTGTATGACCTTTTCCCCAGGAGAACCCCGTTGGCCGATCGACCCCTGCACCGTCTGAGAACCCGCCCGTGTACCGACCCCCACCTGTCTGACATCCCTCCCGCCCGCCGAACCCTGGTCCGTCTGAGAGCCCGCCTGTGTACCGACCCCCGCCTGTCTGACATTCCTCCCTCCTGCCGAACCCTGGACCGTCTGAGAACCCGACCCCGTGCACCGAACCCCACGCTCAACCCCCGACGACGATTCCAGAGCCTGAGCCCCCTCAGGACCGACCCCCCCTCCGCGGCAGCGGAGTTTTCCCCTCTTTCCCCCTCTCCCGAATCGACAATAAATTTGGATAATTGTGAAACTGGTGTGGACCGTCAACTGTTTCCCAATACTGGTCTGGTGGCACCTCTTCTCCTCCCCGAGGTTGCCACATATGGTGGAGAATGCGGGCGCGTGAGTAAACAGACCAGTATCGAGAAACAGACGCACCAGATCCCAGACATGGCAACGCCCCCCGATTACAGCACCATGCTGGGCCAGCTGATGGAGATGCAGAAGGCGCAGCAGGAACACCACACCGCTCTCGTGAACCGGCTCCTCGACCGAGACCAGGGGCGTCCTATCCAGCCGGCGAGGTTCCTGGTGAAGCAGACCGAGACCGATGACGTGGAGACGTTCCTCCTCACCTTCGAGCGGACCGCGACCAGGGAAGGCTGGCCCCGAGCCCAGTGGACGGACCTGATCGCACCCTTCCTCTCCGGGGCGGCCCAAAGCGCGTATCAGGACCTATGTATGGAGCGGGCGGTCTCCTACGATGAGTTGAAGGCGGAGATCCAGAAAAGGCTCGGGCACACCCTCCTCTCCCGAGCCCAGAGAGTCCACGACTGGACCTTCAACCCAGCCGAGCCACCCCGGGGCCAGATGTATGAGCTCACCCGACTGACCAACCGGTGGCTGGTCTCGGAACCCTCGGGCCCTGGCCCTGTAGAAAGGGTCGTCATGGACCGATACCTCCGGGCCCTGCCCTACGAGGGACAAAAGCTCGCCTGTCAGAGCAACCCCCAGAGCGCGGAGCAACTGGTGACCCTGGTCGAGGGATACCTGGCAGCCCACGCTGTGCTGAGGCCAGGCCGGTCTGGGAAGGCGGAGAGCATCGGGCGGCTCCGAAACCCCACACCGGTCCCGGAACCCCCGAGGCCTCCTTCACGCTCCTTCGGGGAACCCCGAGGGTTGGCGGCGGAGTTGACGCTGCTTCAACTGCGGGGAGGTGGGACACCTGTCCTGGGGGTGCCCCCACCGCCAGGATGTGGCCATGCCGACGGCGTCATCCGACTCCAATCCCCGGAAGCCCTGCGGTCTCCTCACGGTCTGCTGGGGCCAGACGGACGGACCCTCCGCCGTAACTCCAGTGCGGCTCAATGGGCGGGACGCCTCAGCCCTCCTGGATTCGGGCAGCGCGGTGACGCTGGCGCGGCCCGAGTGCGCCCCGGGTCCCCTCCTCCCAGGGAAACTTGCCATGGCAAACCACCAAGGGAGTATTCAAGGGGACGGTGGGGCTTGTGCCGGAGCTGCCCGTAGAGGTCCTTATTGGGCGGGACGTGGCCCTGTTTCCGGCCCTGTGGCGCTCCCTGGCGGGACGGGACGGAGAACGGGGCCAGCCACGCAGCCAACGACCCCGCCACAGCCCCCCCCTATGTGGTTTCCAGGAGGGAGAGCCAGGGGACTCCACTGATCCCCTCTCCGAGGGGGCAGCCAGTGCCGCTGCTGAAAGGGCCGAGGAGGAGTCCCGGGCCACGGGCCCCGAGGGAAGACCCCTCTCACCCGCCGAGGAGGGCGACGACCTCCTAGAGATGTTCCCCTTGGGCTCGGACGCCCCACCCCTGCCGGCACGGCTGACGGGACGGTTTGGAGCCGCGCAGCTAGAGGACCCCAACCTCGCCAGCGCCTTGAGCCAGGTGGCAGTGGTGGACGGCCAACCCGTGCAAGGGGTAAGACAGTTAACCCACCCCTTCTTTGCCATTAAAAACCAGCTCCTGTATCGGGTGGTGATGGAAGCCGGAGAGCAGGTCGAGCAGCTGCTGGTGCCTCGCCCTTTTGCCCCATCAGTTCTCCAGCTAGCGCACAGCCACCTACTCGGCGCTCACCTCAGCGTGGAAAAGACCCTCGAGCGGGTGGTCGCCCGCTTCTATTGGCCAGGAGTAAAGAAGGCCGTGGAGGACCACTGCCGGCAGTGTGCCGACTGCCAGATGGTAGCGCCACGACCGCACGTAAGGGCCCCACTAATTCCCCTCCCCATTATAGCGACTCCGTTCAGCCGCATCGCTATGGACTTGGTTGGACCCCTACCAAAGAGCAGCGGCGGGTTCCAGTACATCCTAGTGGTGTTGGACTATGCCACTCGGTATCCCAAAACCATCCCCCTCCGTACCATGGCCACGAAGGGCATTGCCAGAGAACTGGTCCTGATGTTCACCCGAGTCGGCATCCCGGAGGAGATTCTGACCGATCAAGGTACCCCGTTTATGTCAAGATTGATGCGAGATATGTGTGGATTACTCCGAATCAAGCAGCTACGCACTTCGGTGTATCACCCCCAAACTGACGGACTGGTGGAGAGATTTAATCAGACACTAAAGAAAATGCTAAAAAAAGGTGATGGAATTGGACGGGAGGAACTGGGATCAGCTCCTCCCCTTTTTGATGTTCTCTATCTGTGAAGTACCACAGGCCTCCACCGGTTTCTCCCCATTCGAACTGCTGTACGGGAGGAGGCCCCGGGGACTGCTGGACTTGGCCAAGGAGGCTTGGGAGCACCAACCCTCCCCCCATCGCACGATGGTCGAGCACGTTGAGGGGCTCCGCGACCGGATGGCTACCCTCTGGCCCCTGGTGCGGGAACATATGGCCGAGGCCCAGACGGCGCAGGCGCGGGTCTACAACCGGGGGACCCAACCACGGGAATTTCAGGTGGGAGATAAAGTGTTGGTCTTGGTCCCCACTGTGGAATGCAAATTCCTGGCCCGATGGCAGGGGCCCTATGAAGTTATCGAGAGGATGGGAGAGGTGAATTACCGGGTGCGACGGCCCGGCCGACGACAAGAGACGAAGATGTACCACATCAATCTCCTGAAAAGGTGGGTGGCCCCCGAGGCTCTGCTCTCTCTCTCTCCCCCCCAGGAGCCCCAGGCGGGGGAGCCGGCAACCGTTCCAATAGGAGAACAGCTCACCCCCCGGCAGAAGCAGGACCTCCAGGAACTGATACAGCGGCACCGGAAGGTGTTCTCCACCGAGGCGGGCTACACCACCCTCATCGACCACCCCATCCTCACCAACCCCGGAAGGAAGGTAAAACTAAGGCCCTATCGAGTCCCTGAGGCGAGAAAAATTGCCATAAAAGAAGAGGTTAAAAAGATGTTAAAAGCAGGAATCATAGAGGAATCAAGGAGTGAGTGGTGTAGCCCCATCGTTCTGGTGCCCAAGCCAGATGGGACGGTACGGTTTTGCAATGACTTTCGACAACTTAATGCTATATCACAGTTCGATGCATACCCCATGCCCCGAGTAGACGAGCTCATCGAGCGACTGGGGAAGGCCCGATTCATCTCAACGCTGGACCTAACGAAGGGGTACTGGCAGGTGGCCCTCTCCCCGGAGGCCCGGGAGAAGACAGCCTTCGCGACCCCCGACGGCTTGTTCCAGTATGTCCGACTCCCTTTCGGATTACATGGGGCCCCAGCCACCTTCCAACGGCTGATGGACCAGGTGCTCCGTCCCCACCAGGAGTACGCGGCGGCATACCTGGACGACATCGTGGTCCACGGGGAGGAGTGGGGAACCCACCTGGCTCAGCTGAACGCGGTGCTTCAGGCTCTGAGGGAGGCGGGGCTCACAGCCAACCCCAAAAAGTGTCGCCTCTGCCTTCAAGACGCCAACTATCTGGGGTTCACCATTGGGCGGGGATGCGTGAAACCCCAGGTAGGGAAGGTCGAGGCAATCCGTGAGTGGCCCCGCCCCCTTAGCAAACGACAGGTGAGAGTATTCCTGGGTTTAGCCAGCTATTACCGCCGTTTTGTTCCCCACTTCTCCTCCATTGCAGGGCCCCTCACAGAACTCACCCGAAACCAGCAACCGGACCGGGTGAAGTGGACCCCAGAGGTCGAGAGGGCGTTCTTGGCCCTGAAAGAGGCCCTATGCTCCGACCCGGTGCTGGTGACGCCGGATTTCTCACTCCCCCTTGTGGTCCAGACCGACGCATCGGAGACCGGGGTGGGTGCCGTCCTGTCACAATTAAGAGAAGGTGAGGAACACCCCATCACCTACATTAGCCGTAAGCTATTGCCCAGGGAGAAGAATTACTCAACTGTGGAAAAAGAATGTCTGGCAATAAAATGGGCGGTGGACAAGCTGAAATATTACCTGCTAGGACGGCAATTCACCCTGGTCACCGACCACGCCCCGTTGGTGTGGATGGCCAGAAATAAAGACAATAACGCCCGCGTCACACGCTGGTTCCTGGCCCTACAGCCGTATGCATACTCGGTCACTCACAGGCCGGGTGCAGCGCATGGAAATGCAGACGCCCTGTCCCGGCGGGACGCCTTGAGCGGTTGGACCGCCCCTCCCCCAGGGTCGGAGCTGAGGGGGGGGGTATGTGGCGCCCGCCGGGTACAGGTAAGGAGGAGGGTATGTGGGAAGGTGGTAGATGGGGTTTATATTTCACCATGCCATCTGGTGGCCGCAGAGCACTTTTCACTCTCCCCACTGTCTAAAGGAAACCCGACCATATATGGACGTCTAACGAGACCAGGAAGCGGAGCAGCTGCAGCCACTCACCCTAATGAGGGGAGAGAAGATAAAAGCTGGAAGAAGTGGACCAAACGAGGAAGGAGTAGCTGGAGAGCATGGTGGTAGTAGTGAGTAGAGTGAGAGAGAGAAACACGCTGTGTATGACCCTTTTCCCCAGGAGAACCCCGTTGGCCGATCGACCCCTGCACCGTCTGAGAACCCGCCCGTGTACCGACCCCCGCCTGTCTTCTCCCCCGAGGTTGCCACAGTACCTTAAAAACTGTTGGAAGAGATAGTTACGGAAAATGTAGACTCACAAGTCAGTCTCTAAACGCTTCGCTCAACTAGAGACTGAGGACAATATTCCAAGTTTTGTTGCTAAAACTGGGTGGAAACAATTAGTTTTAAAAAAAAACCTGCATTTGTTTTTCAAAACCCTTCATATTGGGGTGGTGACATGCATAAGTCATGTGTGCCAGCAACACATGCATTATAGGATGGCTCAGCCACAGTCACCAAAGAAAAGTTCTTTAAAGTTTGTTGACGTTTGTGGTAACCATATTCATCGGTAAAAAACCAACAATCTTTTATCCATTTTCAATGTTTTAAAAAGCTCTCTCCGTGTTACAAAGTGATCCTTTATATCACAGTTTGTTTCAATGGGGGTAACGCATGATATCTGGTAAAATGGAAGGGGCGTAGGTTTGTTAGCGGAGATCTCTGATCGCCTGGTATCACAAGAGTACGAAAAATGAGGCAGAAGAATAATACGAAAAATAATTTTAAAAAACACTGAATAACAATAGTGTGGCTTGCTTTGCAACCACACCAATAACAATTTAAAAAAAACACAGAATAACAATAGTGTGGCTTGCTTTGCAACCACACTTATAATCAAAACAACAGAAACAGAAGACTACCCACCTGAAGGTTCACTGTGGGAGGTATTCTCAGGTCAAAGCTCACATCCATCTCTGCAGGGATGACATTGTAGGCTACGCCTCCTTTAACCATAGTCATGTTGACTGTAGTGACATCACCGAGAGTGAAACACTGGCTGGTATTCAACCTGCCAATCAAACCACAGCCACAAACACTGCTCATTCTTCATCTTCAAAGGACCATACCATGTCATTGTTGTAAAGATTTCCCACTTTAACAATGTTTCATTCAATCATAATAGGCATCATGCTAACTTATTGTGCTTCAGACTTCTAATCTGAATCTGCATTGTTAATGTTTTCTAAGTGAATTGATTACTACAATTAAAACAAGTGCATTGGGCCAAAATATTGATTGGATGTTCTATAAATGAACACACTTCTTTCAATGTATTGTAGTAGAGTATTAAAGTAATTTAGTGAACATTAACAGGGGACCATGACTTCATATATGCTTTTCCTACCATTCAATCATGACCCATATATTAATTTATTTTGGTAGCTTATTCAAATACCAAGCAAGACCAAGCATACCCACACGGGAATAACCTGCTATATTGCAGTTGTGTGAATCTCATTGAGTGGGAGTGAGATTTCATTCAAACTGATCAACTGGAGATAAACATAGATGATGACGATTGCCTTTGCTGATTACATCATCAATCAAAGCAGCCCAAATCTTCCTCGGACCTAACTGATATACTTCCTCTTACATTTCTTTAGCCTCATTTACACATGCATGCAACAATCTCCTCATTATACCAACACATAAGAAATCAAACCTCTACATATATCTAGTCAGTGGATCATTTATTATATATTGTTAAAGTGACAATGTGTAAGATTTACTTATATGTCGTTATTGTTTAAAATAAAATACAATAAATAAATAAGGTAAGTTTAAAAAGTGCTTGGACTGCTCAGGATTGAAGGGCCAGCTAGGAAGCGGCTGGTAGCCAACATCACCAAGCAGGCAGAGGCGGCACCTGGATAAAGTGGAATGAGCGGGGGCGGAGCCAACCTGGTGACGGGTTAACAACATCATAGAGTTGAGTGGTGGACAGCGGGTGTAGTACCAGGACGATGGTACTACCATCGAGCCCAACCCCGCCCCCCCCCCCCCTGAGGTGTCATGGGCTTAAATCGTCGTAGCATCGATGAAGTGGGGTGCCAATCTGAAAACCTGCAGAAGCCACTCAACCCCAGTTTGGAGGGAGGTGCCTTGAGGGAGGGAAAGAGAAAGAGAGGGATGCCACTGGCTCACAGATGGTGCAGGGGCGAGTACCAGTAAAGGTGGGCTGGTTGCTCATCATATTTTGCATATTCTTTTCTGGCAGACCCAGTGACAGCTAGTAACTAGAAAGACTAGTTGGCGACCAAGGAAGAACGGTGACAGCTACCAGAGACTGCTGACATTTGGGAAAGACCAGAGCCGGGGTGTGGAGGCTCGGCAGGCCTCACACTCGGCAGGCCAGACACTTGGGACACAAGACGACCTGCTCATTACAGCTGCGCAGAAGATGCCCGGAAAGAGCCAGTGAACTGGCCTGCTGCAGCAGCAAAGAGGAAATGAGAGATGTTTGATCACGACATGGACCAGGTGCTGGAAGCAGCCATTGCAGGAGACGTGGGGAAGAAGCTCAGGGCCATGTCTTCAATCATCTGGAGCATAGGGACTGATCGGGTCAGTAAGAAGGAGCTGAAAGCCAGATCCAACATCCAGCCAAAGGAAAACAGATGCCTGAAGATAGATAGCAATTGGCATTCTGTACAAGATGTACAAGTATTGCGAAAGGCTTAGAAGACGACTGGAAACTACTGAGGGATACTTCATCTCGAAGGAAGAAAACGCCACAGGAATCAAACAATTCCGTACCATCTCACTCCTCAACGTGGAAGGCAAAATCTTCTTTGGGATTCTGGCAAGGAGGCTAACCACATTCATGTTGGACAACAACTATATGGACACTTCAGTTTAGAAGGGTGGAGTACCGGGGGTACCTGGCTGTCTCTGTACACACCAGTGTAATCTCTAAGATCATTGAGGATGCAAAGAGAAACCATGGCGACCTGACAGTATTGTGGCTCGACCTAACCAATGCCTACGGTACGATACCCCACAAGCTAGTGGAAACGACACTGAAGAGCTACCATGTCCCCGAGCGATTCCAGAAGCTCTTGCAGTGCTACTTCGACAAGTTCAGTATGCGTTTCACTTGCGGGAACTTCACCACTAACTGGAGGTGGGTATTGTCACTGGGTGCACAATCTCTGTGATCCTGTTTTCCGCAGCGATTAACCTTCTCGTCAAATCAGCAGAGAAGTTGCACCGGGGTGCAGTACTGGCAAGCGGCATCCAAGAGGCACCCATCTGGGCATTCATGGATGACCTCACCATCACAGCCAAATCAGTACGTGAAGGGAGATGGATTTTGGAGGACTTTGTCGAGCTCACCGATTGGGAAGGATGGTGGATCTGGATAAAGTGAAAATGAGCGGTGGCAGAGCCAAACTGGTGATGGGCTAACAACAGCTTAGAAGATACTAGGAGAAAAGACTTAATGCGGACGATGGAAGAGCAAGCAACAGCCACAGTTTTCACATTTGTCTGACCTACCCTATGTACCATAATAAGGTGTCTTCAAAATTATGCAAGTAAAATAAGGTACGTTTAAAAATTGAGTGCTTGGACTGCTCAGGATTGAAGGGCCAGCTAGGAAGCGGCTGGTAGCCAACATCACCAAGCAGGCAGAGGCAGCATCCTGGGGGAATCTGGATAAAGTGGAATGAGCGGGGGCAGAGCCAACCTGGTGACGGGTTATCAACATCATAGAGTTGAGTGGTGGACAGCAGGGGTAGTACCAGGATACTGGTACATAGAGTCGATAGAATTTTGCATATTTTCTTTGAGTAAAATTATCTAGATATATCTGTAGTACATGCTAAAAGCTACAAACAACAAGCAACAACCCCATAAATTAAATTTCACCCTATACCTGATACATTTTGAAAGTGTTACTTTGATGCAAAATGAAGTAAAATCTTAATATCTATTTTACGTGTAGTTATTGCAGGGGGCGTGTTTGGCCCCCCCCCCCCCCCCCCCCCGAGTATAAAATGACATACATTAGCGTACCCTACCCAGTGCCTTCAGCTGCAAAAATACCTCGGTGCACATATAAGAAAGCAAACGAGAAAAAGGGTAAAACCAGGATTAATATTGGATGCGAATTGAAGAGGTGGAGAGAACAGCTGAGTTTTGACATGCCTAGTGTGTTGGCTTTGACTGCTGGTTGTGATTAAGTGAGTGCTAGCAACCATAGCAAGTGGAAGGGTTCACGTTAAGACAAGTATATGGGAAAGAGAAAAGTGTGTGTGCAATTTTTATTTTATTCTGCCTAGCAACTGCTAGTAACCAATATCGGAGCAAATCCTACACATTGTCACATTAAGTCAACACTTTCATTTATCTCTCACCTTAGTTTTTCCTTCTCTCTAAAGTCCATGAAAGAGTTGATGATATTTCGCTAAAAGTAGGTGGAAACACAAAGTAGCACATGGTTTTATGACTTGACACACAGCACACCAACATAGAAACCATTCAGCTACATTCTACTGCTTCAGGAAGGTACATCTTACCAGCTTCTCTGCAGCGGTGTTTTCCACAAACCTAGACCCATGGCCAGGATTGCCTGGGCAATGGATTGTGATCCCTGAAACAATGAGTTGAGTTTAAGGTAGAACTACAAGACATACATAAAGTAAACAGTAGTGAGTTGCTGGGACTGTGGACAGTGATTATTGTACTCTCTACTTACACCAGGGGTTCCTCTCTCCATAGAACACTGTGAATGCTTCCCCAGGGTTTGCCAGACCTAATGCAACACACATATGGTACGTTACACCACATGACAGCGACTAAGTGTCACTACTAGGACTACAGAGCTAACTATGAAAGGCTCAAAAGAAGAGCTGCTGATTGCAGAATAAAATGTCATTGCAGATTTTAACTCCGGGACAAATATTAGGTTGATGAATCACTGCTGTTCTCCACTGCTCTATCTTAAGACAGGAATTTCAGGTTTCTTTGTTTTAATTGCATTGATGAAAGAATGAAATGAATCTACCTTCATCGAGCGCAAAGCCAATGTTTAACTTTTGAAACTCAGGGTGAGTGACAAAAGTTTCCATTCCTTTATGACCCCCGACTTCTTCATCTACAAAAAGAAAAGTGCAACGTGCAATTTAATGATTAATCCCAAAACAACTATATGCATTGTATTGCATCACCATAGTTTGTATTCATAGGTAATAGAAAATAAAACACATGTAACAATTCAGGTCTTACCAGGAACAAACATTAAATGCACTGTGCGCATTAGTTTATTTCCCTCTGCTTTCAGTCTTCTGATTGCCTGGATATACCTAGTAATAGAAAATAGCAGAGAAAATGAGAGGCTAAATGTGGCAGGAGCAGTACATGGTGGTTTTGTGTCACAACATTAGCAGGCAATGAAGATCAGCTTAAAAAATTAAATACAAATCAAGGCTCCCTCAATAAAAGAGCATATTAATATAATATTAACCCTAGACTAGATTATGTAACATGCCCTGTATGGCTGTGTGAGAAGCCTATAGAGAGCCATAGCAGTTTATACATACTGTATAGTTACAGACTTCATATCCTGCGTTCCTCGACCGTAAATGTTACCCTCTGCATCCTTGACTGCTGTAAATGCGTCATACTTCCAATGTTCCTCGGGAGAAAAAAAGTAGTATATTTTATTGCCATCCCGTGAATGTAAAAGCAACATGATTTGGATTTGGAGACTGTTGACATGGAATACCTGGAAGACGGGCACAACATCTGTGTGTGAATTTAACAGAATTGATTTTAAAGCAGGGTTCGTTCCCTCCCACGTCATGATGGTCACGACCCTGCGAGGAAAAACCTGAAAGGTGGCGGACGATTGTATATGTTTATTTTCCTTTTTACAAAATGTTCTTTCTGTACAATATTGGATGATTTGGGGTGGGAGTGGGGGGCACTGGCGGACTCAGGGGGGGGCAACTGCCCCCCTATTGGCTGCCCTTTACATGGGAAAAAAATGATTGAGTGCCTGATACGGTGCCCCTTCATGCAATAAATTATGATGATGTGCTTTCTGGAGCAAGACAATTCGGTGTACCTTAGTAAGTGACAGCCCTCAAACCCTGCTTACATTCAAAAACACACTGAGTGGCCATTAACCAATCCTTTCTGCATTTTTGCAAGGGGTCGATAAGTTAGGCTAATATCTAGCTAGCATTTTGATGTAATCTCACCTGCACTGTCCTTGTTTTGTATTTTTCAATGTACCCTTTAGGTTACATTGTGTAAGGTTAACTGTATTTGATAGTAAAAGACAAAGTAAATTCTTGCCAACTATGACACAAAGTTTAAAATACTCATTGCCATAGTTCAAAATGTACATCTATTCCATTCATGTAAGTTTTCAGTTTTAGCCAGACCCCTTCTAGATGTTCAGATGTCAGAGGGGCTTCATACAATCTGAGCTGTAACCCTGACATCCTACTACAGTGTGTGATCCATACTGACTACTTATATAGTCTAACCAGTTTAACCAGACTGATACTAGCTGACACAGGTGCTTGTGTGTGTGCTTGCGAGGTTATACTTTTAATCTGGATTGCCTAATAACGAAGACGTCATACTTATGCATCATACATGATGCATAAGTGCCCTTTTTTTCCGCCCCTGCCCTTCAAACAGCCTGAGTCCGCCACTGGTGGGGGGCTAATGTATAAAATTACTTGGACACACCTCAATCTTTTTCACAGGCAGGTCAAGCTCCTCTGCCATTCTGTCCAGGAATCGAAGGGCCGCATCTGTAGAGACATAAGCATGAAGCAGCTCTTAGTAGACAACAAGACAGGCATTAGCTGCAATGCACTAGTACTACTTTGTGCTCAAGTCACAGAAATTAAGTGAGAAAGTAGCCTATTTCTTGCCAATCTTGCTATGGAAATCAAGATGATTTTGATTTAACAATATATAATTCAACATTTAGTTACAAATCAAGATTTTATAACCACACTCTCTGTGGTTGATGACTTTTAAAGCGAAATTGGCCCACAACTTGGTCAGAGCAGTTATATCTATATCTATCTGGTGTTCTGACAGGTAAGGTTAAAAGATGGAATGCCTTGCATAAACCAATGGCTTTCATGTTTATGACACACTCAACATCAACAACAACAACAACAACAGTGAGGAGTGTGAGGAGGAGGACGTAGAAGATTGTTGCTTTGAATTGGATGGCGCCGGTGGTGCGGCAGCCTGTTACACGCAGCTCTGTTCGTTTGTTTTAAGTTGTTTTAGAGTGTGTAGAGTGTGTGTTTTTTCGTGCCCTTTTATCGCCTTTTACTGCTGAATGTTTTTTAGCGTTCTGCGGTTTTAAAATGGAGTGGCTTTTTGGACTTTTAATGTTCGCTCTTCTCGGACAACTTCTCCAGGCGGAGCAGACGAGTCAGCCAGCTATTTTCTACTCCCGTCAGGAACTACTGGAGCTAGCACCATCTGCTAAAGTTGCCGGTACAAGACACAATATTCCAGCGGAATTACTCAGGAAGAGACATCGTGGTACGAGGGCTGGAATTAAAAGGAACAGGAGGCGGAGTGAGAAAGCATGGAGAACATTCAGACCTGCTCTTCCATCCATCATCATGGGGAATGTCCGCTCTTTGAACAACAAGTTTGAGGAATTGGAAGCACTCGTCAGGAGCCAGAAAGTGGACCGGGAATCTAACCTGCTGTGTTTTTCTGAAACATGGCTTAAGGACCCTGTCCCGGACTCCATCACTAGCATCTATGGCTTCAGGTCTATCCGTGCAGACAGGGACACTACAGCAACCGGTAAGCGGAAAGGCGGAGGGCTTGCTGTGTTCATTAACAACAAATGGAGTAACCCTCGTCATGTGACCATAAAGGAACAAATTTGCAATAAAGACATTGAACTCCTGGCAGTAGGTTTAAGACCATATTACATGCCAAGAGAGTTTTCTGCTGTCATCGCCACTGTTGTTTACATTCCTCCATCGGCCCACGCGGAGACAGACTGTGACGTGGTTCACGCGACTATCGCGAGACTACAAGCAAAATATCCGGATTCATTCATGTTTTTATCCGGTGATTTTAACCATGTTTCACTCGCCAAAACACTCCCCACTTTTAAACAGTATGTTGACTGCACCACCAGGGAGGATAAAACGCTTGATCTCTTCTATGCTAATGTTAAAAATGCTTACAACTGCTCTGCCCTGCCGCCTCTCGGAAGATCAGACCACTGTCTTGTCCACCTCTCCCCCACTTACACCCCTGCTGTAAAAAGAATGCCTGTCACCACCAAAACTGTGAAATGCTAGTCGGATAAATCCATCGAATCTCTGCAGTGTTGCCTGGAAACAACTGACTGGGATGTTTTTTGTGAGTCCTTCAGTGAGGATATTGATGGACTGACTGACTGCCTTACATATTACATCAACTTCTGTACTGATGTTAACATACCCAGCAGAGAGATTCGGTGTTATCCCAATAACAAACCCTGGGTAACTAGCAACCTCAAAGCACTGTTAAATCAGAAGAAGGAGGCTTTTAGGATGGGTGACAGGATTACAGCAAAAGAAATACAACGGGAGCTGAAGGTGAAAATTAAGGAGGGGAAGCAGGCCTACAGTCACAAACTGGAACAGCAGCTGCAGAGTGAGGGAGTGAAGCAAGTTTGGTCTGGCATGAGAAAAATCACAGGTCTGGAGCAGAAGGGGGGCTCACTGCCTGATGGGGACCGTGATGTTGCTGATGACCTCAACCTGTTTTTTAACAGATTCGACTCTCCTGCCCCCTCCTGCCTGGTGCCAAGGACTAACATCCCTCCCACCCCCCCTCCACCAGCTGCACCCCTAACTGTCCATCCATTTCAGGTCAGGAAGGAACATGACAGACTGAAACAGGGGAAGGCGGCTGGGCCGGATGGGATAAGCCCCAGACTTTTAAAATCCTGCTCCACTCAGCTGTGTGAAATCTTTGCTTACGTATTCAACCTGAGCCTGCAGCTACAAAAGGTCCCCACCTTGTGGAAAACATCATGCCTGGTCCCTGTCCCCAAAAAGAAACATCCAACTGGCCCAGAGGACTACAGACCCATCGCCTTGACTTCTTACATCATGAAAACATTTGAGAAACTGGTCCTCTCCCATATCAGGCCCAAAGTGAGCACATTCACCGACCCTTTGCAGTTTGCATACCAGCCCAACATCGGTGTCGATGATGCTCTTATCTACCTGCTCCAGAGGGTCTACGCTCATCTCGACATTTCGGATGCAGTGGTAGGGATTATGTTTTTTGACTTTTCGAGTGCATTCAATACAATACAACCAGAGCTGCTGGGTGAGAAGTTGAGGAGGATGCAGGTGGAGTCAGTGCTTGTTTCCTGGGTGTTGGACTATCTAACTGCCAGACCTCAGTACGTGCGGCTCCAAGACTGTGTTTCTGAGACTGTTCTGTGTAGTACGGGGGCCCCACAAGGGGGGCCCCAACTGTTCTGTCACCCTTTTTGTTCACCCTGTACACATCAGACTTTCAGTGTAACTCGAACTCCTGTTTTCTTCAGAAATTTTCTGACGACTCAGCTGTGGTGGGCTGTGTGAGGGGAGGTTGTGAGGGGGAGTACAGAGACACGATCAGAGAATTCATCACCTGGAGTAACCTTAACCACCTGAGGCTGAACATCTCAAAAGACCAAAGAAATGGTCCTTGATTTCAGGAGGAGGGTGCCAGAACCTGATCCTGTCTCCATTCAGGGAACTGAGGTGGAGCTCGTTTCACACTACAAGTACTTAGGTGTGTGGCTGGACTGGTCCAGCCACACAGAGGCAGTCTATAAAATGGGTCAGAGCAGGCTGCACTTTTTAAGAAGGTTGCATTCTTTTAATATCTGCCAACCACTGTTGTGCTCTTTTTACAAGACTGTTGTGGCCAGTACACTGTTTTTTGGTGTTGTGTGCTGGGTAGTGTTGTTCCGATACCAACATTTTGACTTCGATACGATACCTGCCATAAATACCTCGATACTCGATACTGAACCGATACCACGGCGTAAATCTCGGTTGCGCGACTGTTTAGGGGGGAGGGGGGGGGGGGGTGCTGGCGGAACGTCGCGGTTGCGCGATTGTTGAGGGGGGTGGTGCTGGCGGAACGTCCCGGTTGCGTGATTGTTGAGCGGGGGGGGGGGGGGGGGTGCTGGCGGAACGTTTCGGTTGGTGGAAACCGGGACACTTTAGCGTCCCGACAGGCTTTTGTCGGGACTCGGGACACGCAACTCAAAATCGGGACTGTCCCGGTAAAACCGGGACGTCTGGTCACCCTAACTTAAGCATAACTTGCAAACGCTATTTAATATTCTATTAGTTCTGGTAATGTCATGGCATATATGCCGTTTTGTTATTAAATATTTCTAGGTATAATAGGCTACCTGAATGCACTCAGTAGAACCCATACCCTACCACCAGTATGTATAATGCGGCCACGTTGCGCGGCGGAGTTTTCTAAACTCAGTACTGTTCACCTTAACAAGCCGGGGACGGTCGGCAGGAGCTTCCGAGCTTGTCGCCATCTCTATCGTATTCGTTACTAAGCTCCCTCTCTCACTGCTGACCTGCTGTTGCGTGTGGCTGAGTGCGCGAGCTGAGGAGGAAAGCAAGTTAGGCACGCCCACTAGCCCTGCGTGCATGGAGTGTGACCAGAGAATGACCGATTTGGCGCAGCTCGCTGCACAGACACAGAACGTTAATTTAAGAGAAGTATCGATACTAAAAAAAGAACGTATCGCATCGTTTTTTGCGTTAGGGTATCACGATACCTTTCAAGTATCGGTATACCGTCCAACACTAGTGCTGGGGGGTGGGTGCTCGCACTTCAGACAGAAACAGACTCAATAAACTGATAAAAAAGGGCGAGCACCACCATCGGCATCTCTCAGGACTGGGTTGAGCAGGTGGCTGAAGTGAGGATGCTCAGAAAGATAAACAATATCATGAACAATGACATTCACCCACTTCATGCCCTGGAGGTGTTTCAGCAGAGCAGCTTCAGTGGCAGGCTGATTCCACCAAGATGCAAGACTGAACGTCACAGAAAGTCTTTCCTTCCAGCCGCCATCAAACTCTATAAATGTGCAATAACTGTTCTTTTATGTGCAATATTCCAGCATTTTACTATTCAGTTCTTACGCACCCCAGCACTTTAGTTTCACTTTAGTTTTAGTCTCATATTGTATTTTTTTAGATTATTGGTATTTTGGCTTAATTTTATATTTGTTTTTATTACATAAGCTGTTTATTTCTGTGGATAGATCTGTTTTTATTTATTTTATTGTGGTTACTTAAGTGTGTTGAATGAATGTATGAATGAATGATAACGCACTGCTGCTGTAGCAATTCAATTTCCTGTGAAGGATTAATAAAGTATCTATCATCATCATCATCATCATCAACAGTCAGATGTGTGGTTAGGGTTAGGGTAGATAATGAAAAGACTGAAAGCAGCTGATGAGTAACTCTTCTAACTGCGCCTAACACTAGAGGGTCCTTTTATGATGTGCCAATGAGCTGGCACAAAAACACAACTTGACGTCTGAAGTGCCAAAGTTCACGTGTTAACAATCAGTTACTTAGAACTTACAACTTCTTTACCAAGGAATAGCAAGATGCATTTATGAAAATGAATTAAAAATAATAAAAAATATATATATATATTGTGGCGATCACGGCCATGCCCCCTATGGGGGTCCTGCGCAAGGGGTTCTGGGGGGTGCAACCTGGGGGTGGGGGTTTGGACTTTATCGGCGCCCCGGGATCACCTTGGGGTTGGGGAGTTGCTATGGTGTGTCATTGTGTGTGACCCAGGGGAATTGAGAAGGAAACCTTTCCCGAGTGGGGATTGCCCATGGCGCGTCCGAAGGAGGAGACAGAGGAATGGCCCGGCGTTTCAGCTCCTGGCATGTCACCGGTCGCGACGGGTGCGAGTCAGCCACCCAGCTTGCCCTAGCGTTGGAGGGGACGGCGGTGCAAGTCCTTCTGGACCTGGCCCCGGCAGCCCAGCGGGACCTCCAGGCCCCGACCCTCGGTGCTGCGCGTGATGAGGCGGAGCGGGCGGAACGAGAGCGTTCCGACCAACCCAGCCTGCAGACGCCCGGTGCCTCCCGACCTCACGTCCGACGGGCGGACTACTGCGAGCAGGAAGAGGACGGAGAGGAGGGTTTCCAGGCCTGGACTTCGCCCCAGGGGCCTAACCGGCGCCGCCGGGCCCCCGAACACTTGAGGGACTATGTGTCGGGTGAGGGGGTTGTCGGGGACGACTGACCCCTCAGGGGGGAGCTGTGTGGCGATCACGGCCATGCCCCCTATGGGGGGTGCTGCGCAAGGGGTTCTGGGGGGTGCAACCTGGTGGGGGTTTGGACTTTATCGGTGCCCCGGGATCACCTTGGGGTTGCTATGGTGTGTCATTGTGTGTGTGTGTGTTCCCTTATGTGCAGTGTTTTCATGACCGTGAGTGAGAGTGTTAGTTGTGTTTGTCAGGTGTGCCGTGTTTCTGTGTGAGTGGGTGTGTCTAAATAAAGGCAGCTCCCGGGGTCATGCGGTGTATGGGGCACGGGAGTTGCGTGAGCATCTAAACCTGGGCTCCTGTCTCACTCCTTCCTTGCCGTCGCCACAATATATACAGTAAGGTACCTCTCCACAGACCAACTGAACAACGCGACCACAAAAACATCCTTACCATAATCTGGCTCTGGATGCACGGTCTTCAGGCGGAGGTACTCTCTGAACAGGGACACAGAGGGGTCCTCGCCGGCGGAGCCATGGGCACAACACTGGCCACCGCCGCCGCTTGAGCCATCTTTGTCAGGCAACATTATAACGATCCCCTTTAAATAAGACCAATCACCCAAAAATCAGACTACAATTTATAGATAGATAAGACGCTAAAATAGCCAGTTTATTTAAGTCATGCTTTATATAATCTATAGGTAAACACAAATCCACAAAGATCTCCGTTGGTTTCTAGCGCAACCAAAGTAAAGTTAGCTGACAGAACTACTGCCCCTAGCTAACGGTTGTTTAGCTAGGGGAAGTAGTGCAATGGAGGACATTATTAGCAGTTAATGAATAGTGACATTTGTGTCAGTACCATTTGACCGAAAAGCTATTTTTGCTAGATGACTCACCTTCCAATTCCACCTTGCTCAATGCGAAAAATCAATTGGTCTTCTTCTTCTTCTTCTTGGGGTTTTACGGCGGTTGGCATCCACATGTTGGTGCATTACCGCCCTCTTCTGATCCATTTAATGAATCAAAAATAAATAAATATCCAAACACTCACTCATTCACACTTTCTTGTTACTCTATATCCTATCATATAAACCTGTTTCTCTCAAAGAGTCAAACAATACTTTTATATATTTCCTCTTCCTTAAACTTAAAACATTTTCCAAAGTATAGGCTACTCCTGCATTCCCAATTCTCTCAATTGATTTTTCATACGTTCTCTCTCTATCTCATAATCACTACAGTACATTAAGACATGTTCCACTGTCTCCTCTACCTGGCACCCCTCACATAATCCAGTAGGGTGTTTTCCTATCAATTCCATTGTTTTATTTAGTGCACTGTGTCCCAACCTTAACCTTATCAAAATTTGTTCATCCTTCCTCTGACCACTATACACTATTTTAACATTAACACTTTTTTGAATATTATATAAATATCTCCCTTTCTCCTCACTGTCCCATTTGTCTTGCCACATTTTCTTAACTTTTTCCCATATCCATGGGCGTAGCGGACGCGGGGTACGCGGGGGACATGTCCCCCGCACTTCCCGTGTCTGTGCCCTCTGTCCCCCGCACTTTTTACAGCCATTACAACCATTCAATTCATTGTTAACACGTGGAAACGCGTTTTTCCGAGCCGCTTTGAACGCACCATGAGCAGGCGGAGCCAGGTGGCAAACACTGCTGTCGTGTTGTGATTTCAATCACACAGACGTTGATTCAGGGCCCAGTTTCCCAAAAGCGTCGTTAGCCTAAGTGGTTCGTTAAGTTCGTCGTACGACCATCAGACAGTTTTCACACCGTTTCCCGAAAGCATCGTTGCGTAACGACCGTCGTTAAGACGCTCGTAGCTAACGAGGGCTCCAGCTGTGCTCGTAGCGCGCTACGAGCGTCTTAACACATCCAATACCACTGAATGTCCAGCTGGTGACGCTGAAGTTACGATAGGCTATATAGCTTAGTCTATTAGTCTACTCTATTTATTTATTTATTTATTTATTTATTTATTCTATTAGTCTACTAATAATACTACTTACCATGCTACTTACCATGGTCTGGGTGAATACTCGATTCTGATTGGCTGGAGGGTGTAGGTTGAAAAGTACACCTACGAAAGACGTTGACACTATGAAGATGCTATGGCCACGTTGCTTGGCAACGCCTGCATACGGGAGATATTAAATAGTCCGCTCGACTTGTAAAAAAACTCTAAAACACATTCTAGTATTATTAATTGATTAAATGTTTCTTTCTTTCGAACTTAACGAACCACTTAGGCTAACGATGCTTTCGGGAAACTGGGCCCAGATCTGTTTCAAGTAGGGTTGTGCCGATGGACGATGTCATCGTCCACCGTGATGGCTGACTGACATCACGATGGAGAGCCACCATCGTGATGCCACGCCCCCCTCGTCCGACACACACTAATCCTAGTCTCTTCTATAGTTATTACCTAAAAACTTTGCAGGGATTGCTCTGTAAATAAATTGAAAATATAACTAATGATCCATATAAAGTGCTGTAGGTTAACTAGGGCTGCCCCCTAATAGTCGGCTTAGTCGATCGACAGAGGCTTAGTCGAATACGTTTTCATTAGTTGAGCAAAAAGTAAAACATAAAAATAAGAAGGCATGAGCATCGCAAACCGAATACATCCATGGTCGCTACAAGCCCTGATTTAACTCATCGCTGCAGACATACTGACCAATACACCTGGGCAGGTAAACACCTAGGCAGGTAGACACCGCTAGACACACGGGACTCATACCGGTGATCGCGGATTTAGTTCCCCGTGTCTGATCGCTGTAATTCGGAGCGTGAATATCGGTTGAATATCTAATATCTTTCTAACTTTAAAAAACACTTTAGTATTTTTTAAATGATAGTCGCACATCCCTAGTAACTACGCCGTGAAGGTGAACCCTCCCGGACTCCGCTGTTAACATGAACCACTCCGCCGAAGGAGCCGCACATCCACACACACCGGACACCAAAATACCAACAAACATGTTTTCCATTTGATTGCTTTTAAATAAAGTTGTGTGCAGTTATACGGTAAATACGATTATTAAAAGTGTTCATGTCTCCTTCCTGGTCCAGAACCGCCTATTAACGCCCCCCCCCCCCCCCCCCCGACGACGATATCATCGTCCATCACGATGTTTTACTGTAAACATCGTCAACTGCCAATTTAAGGGACATCGCCTAACCCTAGTTTCAAGCATGTTCAGCAAACCAGCAGCCAAGAGGCAAAAAACTTTACCTTGTTTTTTCCAAACAAACCGTGTAAGTTGAGTAATGCTGTTGCATGTTGTTTAGCTACATGATGACTGACTAATAGATGTCAATATATCAAGTTAAGCTAGTTAACAATTGTTAACTGTTACCTATGTTAAACCGCTTGCTAGGTGCACAGGTGATAGTAACTAGTTACATTTACTCTGTTACATTTACTTGAGTAACTTTTTGGATAAATTGTAAGAGTTGTTTTACTGCAAAATACTTTTTTACTTATATAATTCTAAAGTAACAATACTCCTACTTGACTACAAGTTTTGGCTACTCTACCACCAAGGAATAAACCCACTCCTCGCATTTCTGCACAGAACTTGTTTTGCACATATTTTTTAAATCTTCATACAATAGAAGCAGGGTCAGGGAGGAGACAGTGGACCAGAGTCCAGCAGCAGCAGGAATGAACAGGGAGGGTCTTCACAGCAGGTGAGGAGAAATTATAACCAAAGTCCTTAGAACGTCTCTGTTACAACTGGCTGAGAGAAAATATTGATAGCATAAAAGGGACTTTGAGGTTAAACTCTACAACAATTTCACTACTACTACTGTATTCCTAATTCTATTTCAAAATTTTGCTTTCCACATATTTTTTAATCTTTATTGCCACAATAGAAAGAGCAGGGTGAGAGAGGAGACAGTGGACCAGAGGCCAGCAAGGATGATCATGCAGGGTCACAGGTGAGAAGAGAATATAACTGAGAAAAAATATCGATAGCATAAAAGTGACTTTGCGATTAATTTCCACAGCTATCACCACTACTATTCTTAATTTTACTATTTATACATTTTTTTGTTTATTATTTTTTTATTTTCAGATATTATTTGACTACTGCATTATTTGTGTTTTAAAGGCAGCAGGTATAGGTCATACCATTTGTCTTAGTCTTGATTAATTTTGCACATCTGTGCTGTCATAGTTGACGACAGCAAATGTCAAATAGCTACATCTTCATGTCGATGTTTATTGTTGTCACTTTCACTTGTCACTTCTTGCCATTAAATTAAATTATGTGGCTTATTACCCTGTTACCTTGCCACTTCCATTCCATTTTGGTGCTGATAATTTGAAACAGGAATGGTGTTTTACAGAACTTTTCGTGTTCAGTGTTGTCATTTGGCACTTAATTATCTGGCTACTTACCCTGTAGATCAGGCCTGGGGAATCTGTTCCACAAAGGGCCGGTGTGGCTGCAGGTTTTTGTTCAAACCAACCAAGAGCACACAGTTTGACCAATCAGCTCTCTGAAGACTGAGATCAGTTGATTAAATGAGTCAAGTCTGGTGTGCTGCTGCTTGGTTTGAACAAAAACCTGCAGCCACACCGGCCCTTTGTGGAACAGATTCCCCAGGCCTACTGTAGATGCTCGAGGGTCATTCTGTGTCAACTCAACCACAGTTTGGCAGCTTTAGATTTTAGATTTTGACTTTAGATTTTGATAGTATATCATTTTAAAGAACTAAAGTCGGTCCCCTGGTGCTGTGCTGTTTGTGGTTATGTGGTTCTTTAGCCACTAAGGAGAGGTGCAACTGAATGCGAGAGGATGATAAATCACTCAATAGACCTCTGAACAATTTGTCCCCCTCACTTCTGAAATGATGGCTACGCCCCTGCCCATATCAGACTTTTAACTTCTGCCTTAGGCTACTTGTACTGAAGTTCATTTCTATTTTTTCCTTCTCCAATGCCTTCTTAGCCATCTTATCGGCTTTCTCATTTCCCTTCACCCCTACATGAGCTGGAACCCATACAAATTTTATTTGCCTTCCCTGCTGAGCGATTCTCGTAATTGACTGTAGAACTTCATACAACAACCCTTGGCAACTGCTTGAGTAAAACGACCTCATACTTGCCAAAACTGATGCTGAATCTGTACATATCACAATTTTTTCCACTGTACTTGATTCCACCCATTTTAATGCGACCAGCACCCCCAACATCTCCACTGTATACACGCTTAAATTATCCGATGTTCTTCTATTAAACTCTATTATTTTTGATGGAACAGCTACTCCAAATCCTGTCACTCCTGTTTCAGGTTGTTTGGCACCATCTGTAAAAACATGAACATACTCACTGTACTCTATAAGAAGATGTATATTAAAAACACTAGCCAGGTCTATCTGTTCTCTCTCTCTCTTCTTTCTTTCCATCACAAACCAGTCCACCTCTGGCCACACCATCCTCCATGGCGGCATTATTGGACATACCACTGTTGGACTTAGCTTCATTTCACCCACACCAAACTCTTTTGCTATATCATTCCCCACCCGACCAAAATGATTCCTCTCACACTTCCCATAAACCCAGCATTCTTTCAACACTCCTTTTGTGGGGTGAGACTCACTGTGCCCTCGCAAATTTGCCCAATAGTTTCCCCATCAATTGTTTCCTTCTCAATTCCAGTGGCAAAATCAATTGGTCACCTGACAAAGCTGCAGAAACAAGAGCCGGTCAAATCCAGGAAACACGCAGCTGGTCGTTTTTTCTTCAAATAAAAGACTATGTACTCCCTCAAATAAAATCAGCCTGTAATAATGACATTAACTAATGATTCAAAAACACACACACATATATATATATATATATATATATATATATATATATATATATATATATATATATATATATATATATATATATATATATACATAAGCCTATGAATCCATAAGGTACAGGCTAGATGAAAAGAACACCTGGCTCAATCTGATGACAATGCCCATGTCAAAAACACACGTATTAATCACAATAACACAATACATGTATTTATCTACTGCATCAGTGCCATAAATATAACTTGACATACAGTATTAACCTATACACATATTTGTACATTAATATATAAATATACAAAGGCCAACAACCGAAATCTAACAATAAAACAACTCTTGATTTAGCCTACACAGGAAATCTATAACAGATTTCCAGATTTACAAGTATGTTCAAAAGGCATGAAAATAGTAGCCTAACAAAAAACAACCTATAAAACGTTTTTAATTCAAGGCTACATAGCGACGATACTCGTATTAAGACAAACGATAGAGCAAATTGCGTGAATGTATAAAGCAACGTAAAGCATTTCTCTTTTTTTTAAAACTTTTTTATCATATAAAAACATGCAGTTCTTACTTACGCCACAAGAGGAAGAAATACTTAAATAAATAGTAGTAGTAGGTGCTGCACACAATTTACATTTGACAAAGCTGTTGTCATCTTTCCTCGCAACAAAAACAAAGTAATGGGAATGTTTCCAGCCGCTGCATCTGTAAACCTTTCCATCTTCCAAACTGCTGCTTGGTGACGATTACGAAAATGACTCAACAGAAGTTAGGTTGTTACGAGTTATTTTCTGGAGGGGTAACTGTAATATTATTACTGACATTTAATAAGTAATTCATTACACTACTTGTTACTGGGGAAAACAATATCACTGTACACTAGCTGTAGACTCTGCTCTTGGGGGGGCTGAGGCAAGAGCAGAGTCTACAGCGTCCATTCACTCCAATAATAACCCGGTCACGGTGATAGATTACGCTAACCCTAACCCTTTTTGGAGTGAATTGTTTCACAGTAGACTGCGGACGCTGTAGACTCTGCTCTGCGAGCGGACGCTGTAGACTCTGCTCGTCTCTTACCACCGCGAACGGGTTTCACACAGACGCGGGAGGGTACCTTTTGCGTCAGTATCAGACGTCTAGGGGCGTGACAAATCGTCGGTATATTACGAGTTGGGATGAGAACGTGTTGAAATCGCGCACCCAGCCCCCCCCCCCCCCCCCCCCCGCACATGATCATACACACACTAACCATTTATATACATCTGCATACTCAGATGTCACACACTTTTATTATTATATGCAAATTACTTATGTATGTTTGCTACATAACAAATCAATTCCAAATATATTACATAGTTTCTCAATTTAAATAAATAGGTAATATTTCTTAATATAATGTTAATATAATGTAATCTTATAAGTACTTTTTTAACAATAGCTTTCATTTGAAGAATATACAACAAACTATTCAAAGATAAACAGTTTCAAAGGTTTCAAAAAGCAGGTCAAATAGGCTACGAAGCTAAAATGGGATTAGATACATTTTAAATACATAACCTGTAACATTGCATACTTTCAGTAGGTGATGTCACCGACAAAAATGGTAACAATTGAGCCATTCTACATTTTTTCCATGTTCAAACAGACATTAAAAACATGATAAACTAGTCTAGCGTTTGTGACATAAGAAGAAAAAAAGTATTTGTAAAGAACAGAGCTGTGGTTGACTATGAAATTTACCATTATAACATTAACAAGTAACTCAACACTGCCCTTGACATTTTCAGTCACTCCAAACTAAATGTGTTGACTCTTGCATGGAGCGACATGCATAACATTGTTCATTTAGAAATTCAACACCAGAAGTAACCATACAATTCTGTAACAGAGTGTACCACATAATTCTCCTTGTTTCTTGATCGTTCTTCACATTCACTGTAGTTTGCTTAGAAAGTCCAGTAGTGCTTGGTGAAACTCTTTGGGTTTGTCCATGTAGCATGCATGGCGAGCTCCTTCTAGCTTCACCACTGTGTGCTGTGGAAGTTGCATAAGATTCTTATGGGACTGGGCACCAAGATTAGTGTCTAGGGCTCCATACACAATCAGAGTGGGAGTCTGAAAAGCAAATAGGAGCAGGTAGAAGGAAGAAGAAAAACATTACATAAACATCTTGTAGATATAAATGTAGTTTGGGTTTCATAGACATTAAACCAGACATTGGGGATCGAACACATAACTTTTCTAGAGTCGTACACCACACCCACCCCTAGGCTGCTTCCCATTAACTAATACTCACCGTCCCTAACAGCTGAAAGAAACACTTATACCTTTCCAATGGTAATAACTCTTTGGAAAGAAAGACGTACCTTTCCAATGGGTAACAACTAGTACATACACCCTGAATGCAGATGGAAAACCCATTTGATTAGGATTCCTCCTTTATTGGAAACATGAGATGTGCCCATATTCAGAATTGCACTTCATAGGATATGGCCCTATGATTCTGACCTGAAGCAGTAGTAGTAGGGTAGTTTGTGTGGCAGCTGATGTCTGGAGGTGGGGCACCATCCGGAAATAAAAACATTAAAAGTGCAAATTGCATCCTGTCCTCCTATCAGAGAACCCGATTATAGCCTACTTGTCTACACTATTATTTCAGTGTAATTTGTTAGAAATGGCATAGCCATCCATCAGCTATTAGTGAGTGAAATGCCCTGTGAGAATATCTGTTTTGAGTTGACTGCGCCTGCTTCTATATGAGCCCATTTAGATTTTGGACTGCTCCCGGCAAAGTTTTTACCAATCTGGGCATCTCTTCCCTCTCTGGTTCAGGGAATCCATCTTGCTTGTCAGGAGGAGGAGAAACATAGGGAGGGAGCAGACAGGGAGGGGGTATTTTTTGGGGTTGTTTAGCGTCAAATAAATCACTAGGGCTGTGACTGAGTTGTTCCTCTGCCACACCCCACAAAAGTGGCTTTTCTGGGCTCCTCCAACACAGGACACATGTTGTTGGTGAGAATATACATTTATTTATTGGCGATGGCAAGATGTTACAAGCTGATCAGATGTTACACTCTGCCATGACAGTGGCTCTCTCCTAAGTGTGTGTGTTGATAGCTGGTTTATCCTGGGTGCCATGATTGCTCTGCATTACAGGTGTGCAGCCCCACCCAGCCCCAGAGTCTCATCAGTCTGACTCGGGCCAGGTGAGGCTGTTAACCAGCTATCAACCACACACACTCCACAGTTACCTAGCCTTAAAATTAATGTTTTCCTGATTTTAAAAGGTCGCTGATAATATTTGAAATCAATGTGTCCCTTTCTTAATGCCCAGTTGCACTTCGGTTCACTCTCTTTATTTGCAGTGTATTTATCTGGACGCCATTAACTAGTGAAAACATTGCTCACCTGAATGTTTTGGTATTGCTGCGGAGTGTAGTTTCGTGTTCCGACAGGAGCGATGGGAATGTAGCCATGCAGCTGAGTACTGTGCTTAAAGAGGAATGGTAGAGAGTAGTGGCCACTCATAGAAGGGCTGAGGAGCACTGCTGTCCTGATGCCCAGCGACTCCATGAAACGCTGAAGGAGGTCCACTCGATTCTGATCACTCTTCAGTGCATCCGAGTCAGGTGAATTCCCAAATCCTCCAAGACAGAATTTTAAGAAAACAAATTACATTGCTGATACAGTTGCATTAAAATTACTTCACTACTTGCTATAGATGATACATGCATCTGAGACAGGGGAATAACAAATATCAGCCCTAGCTTTACATCCAAATTAATAGTCCTATAGACTTTAAAGGTGCAGTGTTGAGGATTTAGTGGCATCTAGCAGTGAGGTTGCAGCCTCCCCTCCCAACGATGTAGGAGAAGCTACGGTGGCCTGTACTGGCCTGTAAGGTGCCAGTACTTCCAAAGTGATGTCATCATCTACGACAGCATTGAGTCAAGTGAGAGATTTATAAATTGTATTTAGTTATTCAGTCTGTAAAACTATAGGTCATAGCTTACAAGTAAGATAGCGATTGTGGTTGTTAAAAATTAAAAAATACGTCGTCTCTAGAGCCATTTGTCCATTCTAGGCCTACTGTAGAAACACATTATGTATAATATGAATATTATATTCACATTATTCATTTTATACATTATGAATACATTATAAATAGTATATTCAATTTCTGCCAAGTCCGTTGCCACTAAATTCTACACACTGCACCTTTAACATAAAAACAAGAGCCTACCATGAGTATTAGAAACACACTTCCACTGCATAGCATTAAAGGCACACTATGCAACTTTTGTAGCTTAATATAACAGCTTCAAAGTCATTTCAATGGTAAACAAACTCGTAGTATAGCGAATCATCCCGGTAGCAGCGCTGGGGAGGGTCGCCGCTGGCAGAACCAGCAATGCAAGTCTGAAGATGGCGCCCCCGACAAGTCTCGCGAGAATCACGAATTGCTTTACGACGCGACGTCACATATATCAGCGACATAAGAAGCAGCCTCAGTGGAAGATGCTAGCAGGCATTCACCTGAAACATTACCTGGTCAGTAGACATCTTTTGCCTGTTGGATGTCCGACGCTTCCATCCTACTGAACATGTACCGGTATACAGGGGGAAGGGGCTCAGGCCGTGAGTGCAGAGACGTAGAGCCGTATATAGAGACGGCTCTGGCGAGTGGTATTTACGACAGTTAACGTTAAATACAAGTACTCCGCAGCGACTGAGGGGTCGCTGTTTGACAAAACCGGAAAACTGCATAGTATGCCTTTAATTCTTGTCAGATTCGAATTATTGACATGTTTACACACACACATATATATATATATATATATATATATATATATATATATATATATATATATATATATATATATATATATATATATATATATATATATATATATTATAACCTTTATTTAACCAGGTTTATATGGGATCAATTATTAAGTTAGCAATGCATTCCACTTTCACATTGAAATGTGACATTGCACTTTATATGTGTACCTGGTAGGTCCATAGCCAATGCTTGAAATCCATTAGTTGCTAGTAAGGCTAGGGTACCAAGTTCTTCCCAAGTTTTCGATGAAAAAGCCTGGCCATGCAGAAGGACCACTTGAAGCCTGTGAATTAATTAATATTTCCATCTGTAAATTATTTTTATTTTTAAAGTGTGTCTGACTATTATCTTAATGCCAAAACTTAGAAACCTATTCCTGGCATTGCCTACAAAAGCGTTGCAGATCTCACCTCGGCAATATCTGCCTACCAAATGCATCGATTGGTAAAGCTTCTCGGAAGAACAGTGGAGGGTCCCCAGGAAGCTGCCCAGTGCGGATGGACATGTTGATAGTCGGAGCTGGAGGAGGCGAGGCGGCCACCAAACCCATTTTTTGAACGTCAAGGGACGGTTCCATGCTGCCTTGTCGAATGGACGGCAGTAATAGGTACAGCAATATCGTGGCTAATAGCACCAAGCCCAGTATGACAAGACGATTACGCAAGAAATTCATGTCAGGTAAATGTTGGATCTGAAAAAGATAATAAAAAAGCAAATAACAATTGTGATAACTATGTATTGAAGTATAAGTGTACAATTGAGGTTTGCATTTACGTTAGCTGTACGGTCCCATTCCATTACTGATTCAAGACGGACCTGAGATCCCATTGCCAATGTTGTAATACAATTAAGAATAATGTTTCAGGATATACATACCAAAAGTTGAGTACAATGGAAATTATTTCAACGACAGAACGATGATGGTACACACTTCATAGTGTCTTGCGACTTGCTTTCTGTTTACAGCGTGTCTGATTGTATTCAGCTCTTCCTATACGCTGTAAATGATTGTATGATTGTACTGATTGTAGCTTGTACTGATTACTGAAGTGGCAACTACTAAAAATTACCCACAGTGAAGACACAGCTTCGTCGTATAATACTATTGCACTGCCAGAATATAAACCACTGTTGTCAGTCACAGACGTTGCATTTGTTTGATCGCACTGTGTATTATTGCTGACAAGAAACCACAGCTACACTTTAAACGTTCCGCTCGTGAATAATGAACACACCTCAAAATAATATTGTACCACGATAAATCACATACAGCGCGTGTATTTAACATTATAGTTATTATTTATTTATATCATCTAAGGATTAAGAATGTAACTCCTGCTAAATCCATTGACCAACATCGGAACACCTACATCGCTACACAGAACCAAACAAAAATTACGTCATTTCCGGTTCAAGGTAACGGCTGGCTGCGGCTGCGGCATGGGCTGCGGCCTGCGGGAAGGCGGAGCATGACGTCAAGCCCCGCCTAGAAAGGTCCAGCCACGCCCACAATCATACTGCGCATACCTTTTCCGGTTGCGGTTGAGAAGAAGGAAGACTGAAAGTCCATCATGTCGGTCAGTAAGCCTCATTCACATGTCATGAAGAGTTAAACACGTGTTATTGCAGAGAATTGTTGTTATGAAGTTAAATTGTAGGTTAGCGTTAGTGGTTAAAACATTTAACGTGCGTGTCTGTTAAATGCAATTTAATTTAACAAGTTGTCTGCCTATTTCCCTTTTGTTGTTAATGTTAATGTTACTCAACAGGTGCTTCTAGATAACTATGTTACACCTCAAGAAACGTTGGGTTATCGTTAATTAACGTTACTGTTAACCGAGCTGTAACGTCAAAGCTGGGTTCACACCAAACGCAAATTAAAATATGTCTGTTACTTAATTACAGCTATCTGTTGTGCTGGACTATGAACCAAGGGAGCACAGTCTCAGCTGATTTGCCCCGCATACTGGCTTGTTGTGTTTACTTGCTTCGCGTTTGGTGTGAACACACAGTAACGGTAACAAAGCAAACTCTGTTAAGAAGGATTAACGCTAATTGTGTTGATTTTATAAGCTGAATCGGCTGCCGTGGATTCCTATCCATTCCATATGATCGTTTTTTTTTTTAAAGCTTAACTAGCACAATTGCTACATAAGCGTGGTACATTATGCTAGCCATTTACTTTATTGCTAACAAAAATGTCGATAGAATTAACTTATTTTGTGCATGAATTAGCATCTAATGATCTTTGTCTTTTGATATAATTGTCTCAGCAGCACGCCACCCATTTCATAACGGAGGACCCAGATATCCCTTTGGCGGACACCTACTGCTGTCCATGTTGTAATTTCACAACGACTCAAAGACATGGAATTCTGTATCATCAGAAAATGAATGGGCCATGGGGTCACATGCACACCAACGGTTTATTCAATAAATGACTTTTCTTAAACCGTTCATGTGTGTCTCCCACATTTGTCATGGCTGAAGAGCGAGGTTATGACGGCAGCTGAAGACTTTTATTCTTACCCTATGTTAGTAAAATAAATTCTCTTGTAGTCCCTGTTGTAAATATATTTTAATGGATAAGATGCATTTTAGTATCTTAAATCAACTAAACTACCCACTAAATAGGTATTCCTCATGGTTTGCCCTCTCAAAGGCTGAGTGGAAGTTCTCTCCCCAGGACGTCGACTTGAAGATGAAAAGGGGTCATTATAGGAATAGTGATAGTATTCACATGAACACAGGGGAGACAGTGAGTGTTATAATTATTCATGTGTCCTTCATTTCCATAACTACCTCATACAGATTGTGGTAACATATATTGCATATGTTAATATAGCCTACATTGGCTTTAGGTTATGAACAACATTTGTTAACCATATATTCACAGTATAAACTACACCCAATGTTGCCAATTCATACCACGAAGATGCAAAATTATCCAAGTGGAGGCAAATAATGATGTATGCCTATGTATATTACAAAATATAAACGCATTTGTCTTTTTTTGGCTGATCTAATTATAGATTTTTAATTTCGTTTTATAGATGACAACATTTATGTACGTTAAAAAGAAACAGTTCGCAGGTCTCTTAAATGCAGCAAGTTTCGTCCTAAATGAAGCACAATAAAAAAAGGTACTGGGTGTGGGCGGGGCTGGACCTTCCAATCCGGATGTGGGCGTGGCTGGACCTTTCTAGGCGGGGCTTGACGTCATGCTCCGCCTTCCCGCAGGCGTGTATCCTTTTTCCAACCCAGTTTAGACAAAACCACGCCCCCTTGCTAGTACGGAAGCCGCGTATGCCGACGCGAAGCAGCAGCTACCCATACTTTACTGTGTAAAAGCAGTCATTTAGTAATGTTTATATTGTTGTTAGCGCATATGGCATTCTGATCACAAATGCGAAAAGACGTAGCTCGCCTATGTGCGAGGCTATCGCATATCTTTAGTGTGTAAAGCAGTCAGTTTAGTAATGTTAATTTATTGTCAGTGTTGTTTCGCGTGCTTGACTGGTCACTTTCTGTTGAATATTGTAGCGATTATCTCCTATCATACCCGAACATTTTAGTAATGTTAATAAATTGTCATGACAGACAGCGTTGTTTGGATCGTGATCTGTCATCTTGAAAGGGGCAAATTTACGATTTAGGAACAAGCGTGGCGTGGCGATTTGCAAGCGACTGATAAGCGTAGTAGTACTAGTAGTTTCTATAGAGCGTAACAGTGACCGCCCCTTTTTAACAGCTCCGGTGCCGGAAGTAAATTTCCCATGCATTTATCTCGTCCACTTTTCGTATAATCCTTATTAAAAGAGTATTAAGCCTTTAACCAAGCCGATCGTTCGTTATGGTAGTCGTGACCATATTATGTTTGATTCGGGCATAAAAAGAATTTGGAAAACGGAAGAAAAGCCAAAGGTACTTTATTTTGTTGACCGAGTGAGGAACTACTCATCCCGAATCAAACATAATATGGTCACGACTACCATAACGAACGATTGGCTTGGTTCAAGTCTTAATACTCTTTTTATAAGGATTATACGAAAAGTGGACGAGATAAATGCATGGGAAATTTACTTCCGGCACCGGAGCTGTTAAAAAGGGGCGGTCACTGTTACGCCAGAGCCCGTCTACGGAGAGCCTGTCCACTCCCTATTAAGTCCCATTGTACCGAATTCTGGTTGCAGTTCCACCAGAGCTCCACTGGGGGCGATCGCCTGTGAGTGCAGAATGAATGGGAGCAGATGGAGCTACACGGCTAAATGTGTCTCTTTCACCTGATTCTCATTGAAAAAACTCCGATTTGATTGTAGTTCTTACAAGTTCAACATAGGTTATAGATCGAAAGTTGAATGAACGAGTACTTATGTCCTTTCGATTTCTTACAGGACGTGTTGTTATTGCCCATAACACGCTAGCATTCTGCTAATGAACGCTGATTGGTCAGTGAAGGACTGATTACGACCAGAGATCTGCTTGATGGCATCTTGGCATCCGAAGCGGGACCAGAACGTTATGGTGGACAATTTCGCCCAAGTTCTTTTTTTTTTTAACACAGCAACTTCTTTTGGTTGCTGGCACTTTTATCTGCGTATCGTTATGTATGTACTGCTGTGTTATCGATGCCTTGAGGGAAAGGGAGAGGCTTGCCGTAAAGCAGTATCTCTGGTCGTAAGATGAGTATGACGTCATTGACATTTTAAAATACTTTTTTAAAGCAAATAAGTGACTCTAAAAAAATCTAACACCCAGCAATGTGTAATTTCTTTGCATCCCCTTTCGAAAGCAACATTCAAATTACTAGACAAAAAATTATATCCTGAGAAAAGTGGAGTTTGAGGGGTATAGCTCCATAGACCGCCATTCATTCTGCACTCACCATGTGAGCGCCCTCACATGGAACCAGAGGGGAACTGCAACAGTTCAGAACCAGGAAGTAAACCGAGAGTGGAACTTCTCTCCTTATTAGACATTCTCTGGTTACGCTCTATAGAGCGTAACAGTGACCGCCCCTTTTTAACAGCTCCGGTGCCGGAAGTAAATTTCCCATGCATTTATCTCGTCCACTTTTCGTGTAATCCTTATAAAAAGAGCCTTTAACCAAGCCGATCGTTCGTTGTGGTAGTCGTGACCATATTATGTTTGATTCGGGCATAAAAAGAATTTGGAAAACGGAAGAAAAGCCAAAGGTACTTTATTTTGTTGACCGAGTGAGGAACTACTCATCCCGAATCAAACATAATATGGTCACGACTACCATAACGAACGATTGGCTTGGTTCAAGGCTTAATACTCTTTTTATAAGGATTATACGAAAAGTGGACGAGATAAATGCATGGGAAATTTACTTCCGGCACCGGAGCTGTTAAAAAGGGGCGGTCACTGTTACGCTCTATTGGGGACCGACTAGGCTTCTGTACTGCGGAAGTGGGTGTGGGCTCGTCTAAACTGGGTTGGAAAAAGCATACACGCTTCCCGCAGGCCGCAGCTGTTAGTACTTGTAACGTAGTGCAAATGAACGGAAGAGGCTGGCTGAAACTAGCGCCTTTTTGGTGGTTCCATGTTGTTTAGCTAATTATTGATGCTATTTTGCGCTTTATTAATAATCTGTAAAACCTTCATTACTTGATAATCAATTTAATAAAACTATATGATGAAGTAATGAAAGAAGTGTTCGTGCAGCCCATTAAATACGCTTACTGCCTTTTTGGAGAAATGTTGTGTGTGTTATCAGTCAATGTTGACATATATCATCAGAGACATTTCCAATGAGAGACTACCCACGTACTTCTCACGTGGGTAGTCTCTTCCTGTAATTTGTGAGCTACACAAGTCGCGGCATTGGCGGAATGACTTTTATTTTTATTTTTTACAAAAACAGTGATTTTGTACAAACATGACAGTGTTATGGTAAACTGACCTTCATTCCATGAATGTTCCTTTGACATTGATATAATCCACATAACCTATAGTCTATGAGTCTCCATGATATTACTACCACTCATCTTTGGCTGCACCGTCAATTGTGTCCAGTTTGATAGAGAATACTGTTTCTTACCTTTCTTACCTAGCTTCTTTAAAAATATATATATAATCAAGCACTTAAAGTGGAGGCCACTCTTTAAGGCACCTTTTCCATATTTGCCTTTTTTGTATCCTCAACCAGAGAATCGTACCTATGACTTTGAATTGCGAAATAGGATTCCTGTATCAACAGGAATCTTGTATTGTCTATGTAATATGCTAATTATGTATTATAGCCTCCATATGCTGTACGATCATCGATCATCAACATAACTTAACCTCAAATTTGACAGCATAAAATGCTAGTCAGTTTAAAATTCCAGTTTTCCCATGTAAATTAAATAATATATATAAGGCTCAACGAGGAGTGAACCACAATGTACTATACCATTGTCAAATAAATTTTATTAGCCACCTCTGTAGCTAGATTTGCAATCTATGACTATAGAATATCCCCTGTTTATGTCCTCAATGCGTACCAATGCTTCCCCCACAAAAAAAAAATCAACAAAAAACCTCGAACTTGAATTTTTAGTTTGACATTTGGACATGATATCTATAACATATTTACCAGAGTTCATCACACAATCCAGTTGTCTCCAATCCGCCATCTGTCAGCCAGCTGAGTTATCATTGTTAAAAAATCAATTTAATAAATATTTCACCAATGATTATTACTTCCACGTTAACCTTAATGCTCATTGAATATGTATATTGAAGGCCAACTGAAAATATCACAAATTAGTCAGAATTCTCTATTAAGGCACAATTCTAAATTATCGCACAGGATATCAGTAAGCCAGGGGCCAAGCTTTCTCAACCTTGCTCAGATGCATCACCAAAGCCTTACCTTCTTTGCAGACAATGGCAACAATTGACACGTTACTCACACACTGTAAGTTATATCTTGTATGGACCCACTGGTCACAATTGACAAGGGAAAGTGAAATGCCACCTAGCTCGTTGTGTGTGGGAAATGACAATGGTGCTGATGTCAGAGCTTAGAATCAGGAAATTTAATTCAAAACAAGTCCACCAAAACCTACTGAATGTGTTGTTTGGCTAATGAAATTCAAATTACCAATCATGCTTAAAAAAAGTGAAGATGGCACTGCCATGCATATTGAATCTGGTTTGGCCGGCCCTTAGAAAAATGTGTGAGGAACACTGCCTGTAAAGTTCAATTGATGTACACACTAAAACTGGATGATACATTTCATTTTCCATGTTCTCACCCTTTGTTGTGAGTTGCTGTCAATGATGCAGTTGCTGTTGAATGAGGTTCATCCATCATTTTGTTTCATAAGGCCTTTGATCCAACACCAATTCAATTGTATCACAGTGGTGGAAGAAGTACTTAGATATTTTACTTAAGTAAAAGTAGTTATACCACACTGTAGAAATACAGTTTAAAAGTCGTGCATTGAAAATGTTAGTAATAATAATAATAATAATCTTTATTTATAGAGCACTTTTCTAAACCCTCGTTACAAAGTGCTTCACACAAGGCAACAAGGCAACAACATTACAATAAGCAAATCATAAAAACAAAATTCAACAAGTACAAAAAATAAAAAAGTAATAGCATCAAAATATAGTACCAAAAGTAAGTACTCATTATGCATAGAATGGCCCATTACAGAATAATATATATTATATTATTGGATCACATTTATTGATGCATTAATGTGTTCATCGCTTTATTGTTGCAGCTGGTAAAGGTGGAGCTCATTTTAATTTATATATATATTTTATATATTACTTTACATACTGCTGGGTAGCGTGTGAATTTCCTCCTGGGGACCGATAAAGCCTTATTGATATAATAATATAATTTATTTATTGATTATATTTTGTATTGTTAATCTGAATCTGCAAAGTAACTAGTAACTAAATCTGTCAGATAAATGTTGTGGAGTAAAAAGTACAATATTTGCCTCTGAAATGTAGCGGAGTGGAAGTATAAGGTAGCAGAAAATAGAAATACTCAAGTACATTGTGGTAAATTACAAGTACCTCAAATGTGTACTAAAGTACAGTACTTGAATAAATGTACTTGGTTACTTTCCACCACTGTATGCATCCTAAAAATAACTTCTCAGGCTTCTCAGATCCGGGTTCCTTCAGTGGAGCAAGGTGAGGAGACCTAGTGGGAAAATTAGACTCAGGGGCCACACACCCAGAAAACTGGAAGCTCTATTCTCTTCTTTTTCTTTTAGGCCACAGCCTTCTCCTCTGTATCCACTGTAGCATTGACACTGGAAATGTGTGCGGAAGTCTGCTAACTCTGTTCGGCCCGCCTTGCCTGTAACCTTCCACCGCCCATCCTGCAGTGTAATGCTATGGCTCAAGGGGTTCAGATGTAGGTATGTGTCGGTGTCGGGTAGCCTGCGCAGACAGCGACCGTGGGAATGACACAGCATGCCACTGCACTGTTCCGCCGAGTTGGATACGTTGAGCAGGTATCGGCCCAGCGGCCCACGTAGATAATCAGAAAGGCTGGAACAGTTGGCCTAGATGGGAATGGTAGAATGGATGTTAGATATTTGGTCACGTGTAACACACATGGTATGATGGTACAGGTACGGTATTGCGAGATCACTTACTTTACTGCTTGCATAGCTGGCATCTCCCCACAGGATGACACCTGCAACTCCCAGCGCAACACTCTCACCGATGGTGGACACCAAGTCCATCTATAAGAAGTATTCACATGAATTAGAATTATGGGTCAGAGTTGGACAGACAGGTGGTGGAACATTTTGCTCAAGGACATCTCAGAACTTAGATGGCCTGCTTCACACATTCTGATTTCTGAAGAGGAAAAACAGGAAATATACTATACATTCTACTTCTGTGTGAAGATCAACTAACCTCAGTGAGCAGTGTCAACTCATTGGTGTAGGTTGGCCGGGTATAAACAAACACAGGCCGTGCCACTCCATCCCCTGTCGATGCCAGGCGCATTCCCTCTTTAACCCTGTTACGCACAAAGCGGCGCCCAGAGGATGTGGAGCGTAGTACAGACGCAATGTATATAGATGGAAAAAGTGCAGTGCTTTCAGTCCACAACCAACCGAGTTGGTCATTCCTCGTTACCTCCAGATCAGGACAGCGGCCAGTGTACCCTTTCGAATCACTGGTGTAGTCATGGTTGTAGCAATCGGGGAACAGATAGAACCCCCATAACTGGTGTGGCCTTAGGTGTTTGGCACGTTTTAGAGTCTCCAGCATGAATCTCTGAGCAGACAACTCAAATTCTTGCTGGGCAACTTTCCTTACTCTTTCTGGGAGCCAATCTGGGTTCTTTTGTGCAACCATTAGTCGAGATTTTTCTCTATACACATCTTTGCTGTTCCAATTTCGAATCCACAGTGGGCGCCATTCCTCCCAGTCAATGACAGCCAAGCCCTTTGAGCCTGCCTTGCGTATATACTTATCCACACCCGTCGGCATCTTCTCATAATGCTGAGAGAGGCTGACGACCTGCGGGAGGCCTCCGTTGACAGCGGTGCCATCGTCCTCATAATAAGGATACAAGCCAAGTCGGTCCTTGTAAAATATGGTGAGATTCTGTCCAACAAACCCTTCAGTGGGGTATGCCACTATCTCGAACTGCTCCAGAGGAAAGTGTACGCCGTGACGTGGGTGACAGTCCTTGGTGGGGGCGTTCCAGGCCAGCAGAACGGGCTTCTGGGAAAACAACGGCAATCTTGTCTGCTTTAGTTCTTCTGCACAAAGGCCAGTCCAGGGTATGAATAGAGCCACAAACAACCATGACACTTGGCCAACCAGTGCCAAATGGTTGTTGAATACATTTCCCATAATTATCCTCTCACGTTTTTCCAGCGTCTCTGAAATAAAGAACAAGAACCATTACATACGCCAGTAAAAAACTTCTCCACTGAGCGCAGTTGTCCACCCAACTATTTCCTCTTTCTGATTAGCAACATTGAAAAAGGAAAGAAGAAAAAATGTTTGTTTGTTTGAATGTAGAAGCTATACATGGGCCTATGTGTTTAAACTTTAAATACATCAAGTCGTCTCAATGAGTTATATGTGGACAAAACAGCTAGCCGGCTAAGATTTTAGTAAATTGCTTAAACGTGCATAAACGTTGTCATGATTCTGCTTTTGCTAATGAATACGATTTGGTTTTCTAAAAAGATATTTTATTGTTACCAACCCGAAAGATCAGCAACAATAAAATATGTTTTTAGAAAACCTTTTAATTGGCACAAGAGATAGACTCTGACCTGTTACTTTGAGGATCGCAGCTAAAACACTTCTTCGATCCACTCATGTGACCTTCAAATGACTTGACGTAAAGAAAAGCAATGTCCAAACACCCAGCCATGTGAAAATGATTACTCATCCTTAATTCAATACATGCCTAATATACTCAAGTGAACAAGTTATGATCTAGTTCCGGAGTGGTCGTAGTAGGTCGAAGCTGGCGGCGGGGAGGTACATTGACTTCCCAAGCGAAGGGTGCTATTAAACAGCTATAACTCATATTGTTGTTTTCATGATCCATACGACGTGTTATCGCACTATGAGACGGAAATACGTACAGTTTTTCATATCTTCATACCACT